>BDUI01000485.1:25942-79001 GCA_002335545.1 Apodemus speciosus | reverse complement strand
TTTGAGACAGGGTTTCTCTGGGTAGCCCTGGCTATCCTGGAACTCACTCTGTAGACCAGGCTGGCCTCAAACTTAGAAATCCACCTGCCTCTGCCTTCCAAGTGTGGGATCAAAGATGTGCGCCACCACTGCCTGGCTGGTTTTCTTTTTTGAAGATGACCATCTTAATTCATATGAAGTGATGAAATAATAGTTTTGATTCTTGTTTTCCAGGTAGATTTATTACTTCTCTCAGGTAAAATGGCCAACAGAAGGAACTTGAGGAAGGGTTACTTTGGTTCAGTTTCCGAGGCTATAGGCTGTCGTGGCAAGGAAGGTGTGGTGGAAGAAGCAGCAGGAGTGTGTGTGTGTGTGTATGTGTGTGTGTTCTTCACATCTTTACAAGTTAGATAGACTAGGTTATCCTTTAAAGATCTACCTCAGTGACACATCCTTGTCAGCTAGGCCCTCCATACTAAAAGCTTCATACCCCTAAAACAGTGCCACCAGCTGAGAAACAAGTACTCAAGCACACGAGCCTGCCAGTGAGGGTCATTTGACATTCAAACCTAGTGATTTCGATGGTATGAACCTTCCTGTGTACTTACTGGACATTGTCCTCTTTGAAGAACTGCTATTTATATCCTTTGCCCATTTTAAAGTTGTTTCTGTTGCAGATTTATGAAAGTTCTTTATATACTCTGCTGCAGATAGTTTTTTTTTTGTCTTAATGTAAAGGCAATCACAAAACATGTAAATGAATATTTCTTTAAGTAAACTTTATTTAAAAGTAGATGGCACACAGATTTGGCTTGTACTTGGAACTATAACTCATTAGTCCTCTTCTAGCAGATGTTCTCAAACTTTTTGTTCTTAACGCCCATGGTCAACTTTTATTTAGGACTCCAACAATTTTTTGTTTACTTTTATACTTACCATATTAGAAATTATGTGAAGAATTATAATAAATTTAGTTATTTTAAACTCAGTAATACCCTATTATATGTTAGTATATGTGACAACTTTATATAAAGTAACTGTTTCTTCCCAAACTGTGAGACTAGTATTACTTTACTTTTCTGTGACCCTCTTTGTTCTCTGACTGAAGGCAGCTAGAATCTCAGTTCTGCTTCTTTACTAAGGCTTTTTCTGTATCCTTTCTGGAAAACTACTGTATACTTTAAAAGACTTACTCAGAAAGGTAAACAACAAACTAGCATTAACAAGAGAATGCCTGTCACCGTCCTCACCTCCTCACATGAGTCTCCAGACAATGTGTAATGCTGTCTGTTTTGTCAAAATTAGCATCCTTGGGGCATGTTTAGGGTCTGAATTAATGTAGGTATTTGAAGAGAATCTTCTCTGTGGATGTTGGGGTTGCATCGTGCCCAGCCCTCCACGAGGCTGGGCTTGCTGTTCTGCTCAGTGCTCTCCTGGCGGTTGTCTCTGCCTGAGTGGGTAGACTTGTACCTCCTCCCTCCTGCTGCCCACTGTGACTCTGTCTGCCATGGTGAGGCTGCCAGATTTTGTTAGCTTCTTATCTCCATTTCAATTAAGAGTTGACCACAGTCAGAGTGCCCACTTGAGGGTTTTCCTTGTTGCTTCTTTTTTCTTGTACCTGTAGTCCTGTGGTTCTCAAGCCTGCAGAAATAGTTCTGTGTTTTCTTGTATTCTAGAATTTGTGGTAAGAAGACAAGTCTTGCATCTTTTCTGTGGCCAGGAGATATCCTAGACTCTTTTATTTATTTATTTATTTATTTTGTCTTTTAATACTATATATGCTGAACTTTAATATTAAATTTTCATTTGTCCTGTTTTTAGTGGAAGGTCTATTTTAGCATCCAATTAATAATGATTAGAAACAAACTCACAAAAACTACATTTTTACTATTGTAGGAATAAATATAAATTATTTGCTTTTGTTTTAGACAAGTCTATGGTCCATATGCTACTTAGTAATGTTACATAGCATGTTAAGAGAGAAAGTAAACAGAATTTTACAGTATATGTTTTAAGTATTCTGTGTTAGGGAGTTATTTACATTAATGTATAATTATAGATTTAGATTAGTTTTTGACTATTTCTTAGATTTGTAAGTAAGGACTTCTTGGTTAGTTTTTTCTCAGTGCAAGTCTTCTCATTTGTGCAGTGGATATAATAATGTGTGTTAACTACTTCTAGTATAGAGTCTTTAACAAGTGTTTTCAATGAGGTGGACATTTATTGCTTCTGTTTTCAAGCAAGAGAAAGGTAACAAGTGCTTGTGATAGACACCCTGAGGGTATAGTGACTCTAGGTCACTCACCTCTTTCTTTTCTTTTCTTCTTCCCCCCCACCCCCTCCCCCCCCACGCCCCCCAGACAGGGTTTCTCTGTGTAGCCCTGGCTGTCCTGGAACTCACTCTGTAGGCTTCGAACTCAGAAATCCRCCTGCCTCTGCCTCCCAAGTGCTGGGATTAAAGGCGTGCGCCACCACCGTCCAGCCACTCACTTCTTTCACTCTTTCCTTCTTTTAGGTTTTAGTTTTAAGGTGAACTCATGACCCCCACTGGAGTTCTGAGAATTACAATAGCTTGGACAACAGGAAGGAATAGGAAGGAAGATAAAAGGGACATATCTTCCTTTGAAATACTGCTGCAATATAATGCAAGACTAAACATTTACGAGCTACAATTTACTTATAACTACTTTTGAGGTAGCATGGCTCCTTTAGTTGGATATTTTGAAGAAAGAAGGGATAAAGGGAATTGGAGTAGGTAGCTATGAATTCCTGTTGTGGACATCTTCCAGTGTAATGTTATAGATTTTTTTTTTTAAGATACAGTTTATCTGAATAGCCCTGATTGTCTCGGACTCACTCTGTAGACTAGACTGACCTTGAATTCCCAGGGATCCGCCTGCCCCTGCTTCCTAGGCACTGGGAAGCTACCACTGCCTGGTGTGCCAGAGATTTTTAACTAGATGAGGAATTATTCAGGAATCAGCAGGTACAGAGGTATCACTTGTTAGAACTAAGAAGCGAGAAGCACACTAACTGAATTAAATCTTCAGTTAAGTGTATGTGGTAATAGCAAACCCTAGAATTAAAGACTTACTAAGACTTGCATTTGTAGCTAAACCAGATGTGCTTGGTTTTATTACATATGTGGCATGAAGGAACAAAGGAAGTGCTAGCTTCCTGCCTGAAGCTGTTAGGAGAAAGTGTTTTTAATAGGAAAACTGAGGGAAGTCAAGAATGTCAGCCAGAGTCAGGGAAACATTTCTCCCTTTCCCCTTGTAGCAGCGTTTCCTAGGAGTTTAACACGACACTTGGCATGCAGTAGGTGTTCACTCAATGCAGTGGCCATAATTACAGTGTGACTGGAGTAATTCCAGCATCTTCCACTATGACTCAATCTGGATATTTTATCTTCCCATGTGCATTATTTGAGAAACAACATGATGTTTTATGCAGTATTATTACTTTTTGAATTAGTACGAGGCAAACTTCATTTGTTTTAAAAAGATTTTGCTGTGCCTTGTAGATACGTTTTTGGTGCAGTAGTAGTTTCTTCTACAAACCTAATATAACTATGCATAGATTATATCCATCATTTCTGGAGATACATAAGCCTCAAGAAAAGAACTGTGGTTTAGTGCAAATGTCAGCAAATGCTACTGTTTACTCACCACTGTAAGCTGATAGTAGCCAGTGGCTGTTAGCAAGCTAGATACAGTTCACTAAAGGAAGGCAGACAAACACATCTGAACTTGGCAAGGTGCCTTGCATGTCGCAGGCATTCAGTGGAGTGACCATGAAGAGTGAAGCTTTGAGTAATTCCAGCATCTTCCACTTTGACTCGGTCTACACATTTCATCTTCCTGACATGATTTTCTGTGTAGAATTAGGACACTTATGAATGTTTTTACTTAGCTCATTTACCCTAGTGTTACTTCTTTGGTCAGAAAAGTCATGAGCTGGTGATAAAACCAAGAGAGAATACACAAAGTATTCTCATGCTGTGTGTTGCTGCGGTTTTTATTTTCACTGGGTTTTACCATTCTTTGCCTTTCTAAACTCACTCTGGTACTGAGTGATCCTGAATCTCAGAGCTTCGAGGAAATGCTGTTCTGTGAAAAGACTTACCCTTACATCTTGGTTTTTCCTTTTAATTTCTGTGGTCTCTGGTCTCTATCATAGGAAGCCTTTACTTCCTGCTTGTGGCTCACCCGACAGTCTTTAGTAGCCTTTAACCTCCCTGCATCCTTCGCTATCCCCTGTCGTGCCCTTGACGAGATGTCAGTGTGGCAGCTCTGGCTCTTTGCTCTTTGGAAGCATCATAAAGGTATCTGTCCTGTCAGCACTTTCTGAATGATCTTATGGATCATGGATTTTTTGAAGAAAAATCTTTACCTTTGCCTTTTTTTTTTTTTAATGAATAGTTCGGTTATATAAGTTTGCTTTCCTAAAGAAGTGCTGCAGACCCCACTATTTTATAGGCTGCCCTTTGACACAGGCTATTTTTGATCAAAGAGCTCATTGTTACAAAGCAGTACCAGTTTACACTTGTAAAGCCCCTTTTAGTAGACTTCTAAATGTTTTTGGATGGTCAGTTTTAAAAAATTGCCTATTTTTCTTTCTTTATGGCCAATGACACATGTTTATCCTGAAAAAAATTATTCAGAAAATACAGAAATTATAAGGAAAAAGATTAAGATCATCTTGTTGGGAAGCATTATGGCATACAGGCCGGCAGCTCTGTATCCTGGTCCGCAGGCAGCAGAGCGAACCTCAAAGCCTCCTCCCAGTGACAGACTCCCTCCGCCAAGGGCACACTTCCGATGCCTCTTGGCTAGTGCCCTTCCTGACGACTAAGCATTTGACTGTGGGGTCTTTCTTCAAACCTCCACACCCCTCAATTTAGGCATTCATTCTCCTGCCTCCACACAGCAGTAGCCCCTCTCTAGCTTTCTGATCTTTATCAGTACCCCAAGTTAAACACACAAATCTAAAATGATCAGAAAGCAATGGACTTTCATGTCACTTAGAAATTGAATCAGTGAGGCAGAAATTTATTTACTGATTCAATATTCTTTTTCTAATGAAATATGGACACTACCAGTCATTCTGATATTTTCTAGTATGATGGTAAACAAATATCTCTCTGTTTAAATCTCTTCTTCTGGTTCTTAGAATAGGATATTTTCTCATGTTTTTCTTTCTTTTCCATTTCCTGAGGTGATTTCTATAATGCATTTTTTCTTATTTCCAAGGGGAAGGTATTCATATTTTCGAAATGGAATAGAATTTTATTTTGTTAAGTGGCAAGGTTTGCTTTTTATTTTTCAAGGTATTTATTTGTTGAGTTCATTTTCTCACTTAGGTTTTTTTTAAGTGTTAATATTAGGAATTAAGTAATTAATTGGTAAAGAAATTCAAGCATGTGAGAACACTTTTTTTGTGTAATGTTTAAATAAGAAGGATGGACGTTATTAATGTTGAAGTACCTAATTTGACTTAAATGCTTCTTTGTATATATCTAGTTCTTGACAATGTTCTCAGGGAGGGATGTTGTATAAAATACTATATTTGTCCTTATGTTTTTACATGTTTTAGCCTGCAAGTTGAAATAAAATAAAAGGAAATTATTGATTGAAATACTTGTCTTGTGATGGGTATGATTTTTTGAAACAGGATTTTTCTCTGTAACAGCCCTGGCTGTCCTGAACTTCCTCTGTAGCCCAGGCTGGCCTCTAGCTCACAGAGACCCACCCGCCTCTCCCTCCAAGCACTGGATTGAAGGCTTCACTGCCACTGCTTTGGCTTATAGTTTTCAACATCAGAAGAGAAGGTGCTTTGGCAATAACTCTTTGATATGTATGATAAAGGACATGCTTTTATTTTATTGTTTTTAGAAGAAAAACAACAGTGAAGACATTATGTATTTATGCAGACTATAAATCTGATGAAAGCTACACTCCAAGCAAAATCTCAGTCAGAGTAGGAAATAATTTTCACAACCTCCAAGAAATCCGGGTATGTTTTTTTTTTAATGTGTGTTTCTTTAATTCATTCTACAAATGATAATCATAAAACGAGAAAATTATATTGAAAACTATGCATATAACATGTATATTTTTAAACATCTTTTTCTTCTAATGCTTTATTAAGATTTTCAGTTATAAGAAAGGCTAAAAGGATTGTACAGTAATCCCTTCACCATTGGAATGCTTTAATGTTTTACTACATTTGCTTTATTAAGTTCATTTTTTAATTCATCAAAATAAGTTACAGGTTTCTGATACCATCTAGGGTGTAGGAACATGTTCATTTTCACTGCCGATTAAAGAGTTAAAAGGCAGGAAACAAATGTTACCAGAAATCTTGGCAAGTCCTACTGGTGCTATCATATACTTGGGAAATCAGGGTCTCCTTTTGGGGTTCTTAGTCTCGTTAATGAAAAAAAAGAAATGGACTCATGGAAACTCATGGACAGTTTATTTATAGTTTAAAAGAAAAATTCAAGGGCATGTAAGCTGTAAAGTTAACAGTTGCCCAGAGGAGAAGAACGGAGGAAAGGGGGGGGGCATGCTGCGAGAGGTAAGCTGACACGGAGGCCAGCCACGGTCAGCAGAGTTGTGTGCTCGTGAGGGCAGCTGGAGAGAAAGAGTGAGGAAGCCAGAAGCAGGGAGAGCATGCTGAGGCTCTGTCCAGGATCTGAAAGGCAAAGACAGAAGAGAAGGCCATAGCTGTGGATGGGAGACACAAACAAAGCTYGTCAACTTGTAGAGGCTGCACTACATTATCTCATGGTGAACTCATCTTCCTCAAGGACGAGGTCCAAGCCAGGTCCCTAGCCTGATCCCACTGAATCAGTTATCAAGGGAGATAAGAACAGACTTCTAGCTTGAGGTAGATTCCACTGTTTACTATAACCTCTTTATTTCAAATATGTGAGCATGATATATTATTAGTAAGTGTTGCCAGTATTTACTTAATATTAGTTTTAAGGGAAACATAATTTTATATAAATCTAAAATATATTATTGGATGAGGTTTACAAATGCATGCATCTGTATAGCTCTACTCCTTTAAGGTGAGGAACATTTTCTCTCTGTCTACTGTCATGGAATGCCATTTCTGTCCCTTCACTCTTGAGTCTGTATGTTCAGAGCCCTGACTGCACTAACTAGTAAGTATTTGATGGAAGGATTTAGTGCTCTGTATTCACAGTGATGATCAACAGCCTGGGATTTAGCGCTGCCATGTTTCCATTGCCTGCTGATATTAGGCTTTTTGTACCCTCTTCTCTTATTCTGTGCTTAGGTAACTTTCCCATGTGTCTTGAGCTTAGTCTTTGTCTTTCGCATAGAGGTTTGTGATTACCACACATTTTATATAAAAAATGTTATGGTTGTAATAGCTATACTATAAACTAAAAACAACCTATCTTTGATTACATACTTTTACTTAACTGCCTCTTGTTTTGTTTTGATGCCAAGTGAATGTATGCCTTTTTATATAGAATCATTAGGTTTTATTGGAGAAAACAAGAGAAACAAATATCCATTTGTACTAGGTAGGTGTTTTAGTTAGGGTTCCTATTGCTATGATAAAAATACTATGTTTGACCAAAGCAGCTTAGGGAGTATTTGTTTGCTTCTGTTCCATATAACAGCTCATCTTTAAACGTAGTAAGGGTAGGAATTCAAGCAGGGCGGGAACCTGGAGGCAGGAGATAATGCAGAAGCCATGGAGAAGTGCTGCTGACTGGTTTGTTCCCCATGGCTCACTCAGCCTGTTGAATTGTAGAACCCAGGACCCCCAGACCAGGCGTGGCACCACCCACAATGGGCTGGGCCTCTGGATCAGTCACTAACTTAAGAAAATCCCCACATGGGCTTGCTTATAGCCTGACCTTATGGGGGCATTTCCTCAGTTGAGGCTCCCTGCTCTCTGATGACTCTAGCATGTGTCAACTTGACATAAAACTAACCAGGAGAGTAGGCTCTGAGGATACACTGAGTGAACATTTCCATCCAAGTTTAGCTTAGTGATCAGTGAGTTTTGGGGTAACTTCCAGAAGTGCAGCTCAGAAGCAGCTGTGTCACTGAAAAACCCATCCCAGCCAAGTGCTGCTGTCAGCATTGGAATTGAATCTGCTTTGGGACATGTGGCCGTCTTCATCCTGGAATTTTGTTTTTCCTGAGATTTGGAAAGAATTTTTTGTTCTTATATATTAAAAATTATAAATTGATGTGCTTTTAATGTGAATGATTTCTTTATATGTACGTGTGTGTATGTTTTTGTCAGTGTATTACATACATGTAGAGGGGAGCCTTTGGAGGCTAGAAGAGAGTGTTAGGCCCAATAGAACTAGAGTTCCTGGGGGTTATGAGCCACTGAACTTGGGGACAGGATCAAAAGTGTGGTCCTCTGAAGAATAGCAAGTGCTCTCAACTGCTGAGCTATCTCTCCAGCTTTTTGTTAGTTCTTTAAATAAACTTGTTACTTGTCTATCTACTCCTGTAACCTGCATTTTTTTTAAGTTGTCATAATTTGGCACGCTTTCTTCCAGATTTTTCTTTTCTTTTTTTTCTCTTGTGGTGTAATTTTATGGATTCTTTAGATTATTTTTGCTCTTATGCATTAAAATTTTTATTCATTTTATTCATTGTATTTTTGCCTATAGAATTTATTTCATTAAAAAAAAAACCCAACTTCCATTTCTTATACCCCTTTCTTATTTTGGTTATTTATTGTACTGTACTTTAAATTTATTTCTATTTTCTTAAAGCTTCTTGAGTTTTCTTAAAGCATTTAATTTGAATTTCAGGCAATTTAGAACACTACATTTACTCAGAGCCAGTAAGTAGTGCTTTCTTTGGTTGGGTAGTATTTCATGGATTGTTCTTGATTGTAGTTGTCTTCAGACACACCAGAAGTGGGCATCAGATCCCATTACAGATGGTTGTGAGCCACTATGTGGTTGCTGGGAGTTGAACTCAGGACCTCTGGAAGAGCAGCCAGTGCTCTTAACCGCTGAGCCACCTCTCCAGCCCTTGTTCTTGATTCTTATGGCATGACCTTACTCTTTGGGTTCTTGAAGAAGGAAATTATTTTAGTCTTTGAAGACAGGGAAAGCCCATCACCAGTCAGACAGAAGAACAGTTGATGTGATCAATGGGTCTGTTTGCCACGGGAGTCCTCTGGTAGGATGGCCAGATAAGCTGGTGTGTAAGTCCAGTGTCTTAAGTAGAGCTGGTTTTTATGAAGGACAGCCATTGTCTATAGGGGCTGATGTAGCTTTGTGGTAGGTAGCCTTGATCTGGAGAGAGAGCTGTGGTAGCAGCTAGGTCCTGTAATTCACCGCACACATCTGGGACATGAGGCTGCCAGGCCTTGAAGTGAACAGCCACTGGGTCACTGAAGGCAGGTCAGCAGGATTGCCCGTACACCAACATAGGGACTCAGTCTCGGGGACTAATGTGCTGATGGGGTAGGCCCAGAGCCAGAGTATGCCAGGCAGATCTGCAGCCTAAAATCTGTCCCCAAACACAAGCTTGATGAGTATCCATGGGCACTGGCATACTCAGGAGGTCTTGCCTCATGCTGTTTTTTCCTGGATTGGGCTCCACACTGGGTCTGAGGCAATGTCTAAGTGGAGGACATTTCTTCTCACTGTGCTGCTTGGCATTGTGGGAAGAGTGGCATGAGTGATACCAAACTTTCCTTCCTGTCCTGCTTACCACCTCCATCCTCCATACCCAGGTTCTGCAATCTCACCTGGCTTTCTTACTAGCTTTTGCAAAGGTATTATTGTGTACAGATGTAGTTGGTCTAATTGACAGGTTTTACAAAGTTCCATTTTACCATCTTGCTGATGTCAGGGCTTGTTTGTTTTTTGAGACACCTTCCTGGTAATTTGTATGTATACACAGTTACTTCCCTTTTCTTAGTTTTTCCATTCACTCTAATGTTTCTTAATTCAAAATATCTTGATTTTTAAAATCACAGTCATATTTGATCAGTTGATAGACTCATATGCAGTACACTTAATCAGTGTCTCATGCTATAAAGATTTAAAAAATTTAATTGTATGATTTGTTACATGGTTCATATTTATCAAAATGGATTGGTCATATTGACAAGCTTTTTGTGGAGACAAGCTTTTCTCATTTGGGTTTACAGCTAAAAGTTGTCCTAGCCTGAGCTGTGGTACAGCACTAGAAATACTTTGGTGTGGTCTGTGGTGCTTGAAATGCCCACTAGATGTCACTGTTGGCTTTTACTTTTTGGCTCTATTTTCTAGTCATCAGCTGAAGGCTTCAACTGATGCATTAGTTATAGCCTTAGTAGTAGTTTTTCCTAGAGTGTATTCACATTGAAAAACTCTTTGATGCATTTTGGGAAGTGTACATCGTCATATAAGATCTCTGTGTTTATGCAGATATCTGGTTTGACAGTACAAAATTCTTTCTAGAGGCTAATAGGATACACTTTAAATGGTGTTTGGACCTCGGGGTATACCTGGTCTTTGTTCTTTTATTTAGATGCTGAAACATTAGCTGTTTGGAAAAGGGGGTCTTATAGGTAGCTTATTAGTTGTTTCTTGTGTATTTCTGTATATTGATGACATGGCCTAATGATACCAGTTAATCCTAAGGATTGTCAACTATTTTCCTGAATAACTTAATGAATATACTATGTTTTGTTTAGTTTTCACTAAAGAATTACAAATTTTGGATATGTACTTTTAATTATACATCTTTAGGTAATTTATTATATTTACTTTTTTTTATATGTTCAAAAAGTTTCAGGTAGTATTTTGTGTCTGAAGGAAAGATGAAGTAGATCATAATTAAAAAAAAAACATTTGTGCAATACTTGCCTTTCATTTAAACAGAGAGAAGTCTATGAACTCAGATACTAAGAGGTAATCAAGACACCGGACTTTTCTGAGTGTTTTGGAGCCATCCTTTCTTAAGTTACAGGATTGCTTTCACCGAGTGGAAAGTCTAAATAAATCCTTTTATGTTTTCCATGGATTCTTGTCTGTGAGAGACTTTAGTACATACTGAAGTATTTTAGTACAGTTTCTTTCTTTCTTTCTTTCTTTCTTTTTTTTTTTTACTTAAAACATTTTAAATATTCATCTTCTCCACTTTCACTGGCGTGGTGCAGTGACTTAAGACCTGAAGGTGAGAAGAACAGACGACTGCCTCTGCCTTGTGTGTCTTAGTGACCTCTGCCATGCTTCCCTTCACTGCATGAAGCGGAACTTGTGGAGTGGCGCTCGCTCTCGGGCGTCTGGCCGCTGCGGCTGGGGACTCTCCGGAGGAGCTCCGTGGGGCAGCAGTGTGCTTTACGTATGACTGAGGGGGATTGAAAATGAACTTTCTCTTAATAGAAAGTTTACTTGGGCCAAATTGAATTTTCTTTTTTTTTTTTTGCCAAAACAGATTTTATTTAAGTATATGTCACTCATTTTATTTTTAAAGATTTGCAATTTGCTGTTTAAGAAAATTTTATAAGGCATTAAGATTATATAAGCAAAAGTTGTGTATATAGAAGAGATTCATTCTCTAGAAAGAAGTGAGGACTTTTTTATTTCAGTATTTGTTTTAATTTCCTTTCTGCTGTTCCATTGCATCTGTCTTTCGGGATTAATGCTATTCAGGAAGAGCTTTCAAATAAGGCACTATTGTTGAATTTTAAAATCTTTTGGGTTTTGTTGTTGTTATTGTTTTTCAAAATGGTTTCTTTGTGTATATAGCCTGACTATCCTGGATCTTGCTCTGTAGGCCAAACCGGCCTCAAACTCAGAGATCCAGCCACCCCTGCTTGTCTCCTGAATGCTGGGATTAAGGTGTGTGCCACCGCTGCTTAGTAAATCTTTTGTATTTTAACATTATGTTTTGCTTAGTATTGTTTTTCTCTGTGAAAGGAAAATAATAGGAACTTTTTGTCTAAATAACAAACAATACTAGAGAGTTGATGTAACTGTTTAAACATTTTAGAAAATATCCAATAGCACTTAATAGTTTGCTAATTATACCTTATGAAAGTGTTGTATAACTTTTTATGCTTAAATATGAAACTGGTATGTAGTTTCTTATACATATCTTGACGGCACTCAAAGTTGTTTCTAAACTCTTGTGAGAAAAACATCTTGCAGCCAGGTGGTGGTGGCACATGTCTTTAGCACTGAGGCAGAGGCAGACAGATCTTTGAGTTTGAGGCCAGCCTGGTCTACAGAGATTTCCAGGAAAGCCAGGAATACACAGAGAAACACTGTCTCTGTTTTTTTTGTTTGTTTGGTTTTTGTTTTGGTTTTTTGAGACAGGGTTTCTCTGTGTACCCCTGGCTGTCCTGGAAATCTCTGTAGACCAGGCTGGCCTCAAACTCGGAAATCCACCTGCCTCTGCCTCCCAAGTGCTAGAATTAAAGGTGTGTGCCACCACTGCCTGGGGAGAAACACTGTCTTAAAATTGACCCCCCCAACAAAACAAAACAAAAAAATCAAAACAAAAAACAAAAAAATCAAAACAAAAAACAAAAAGAGAAAAGGAAAGAAAGAATAAAAAAGAAAAATAGCTTGCTAACTTAATATAATTCTTTGAGCATATTTGAAAGTTGCCCTTTGGTTCACTGTTAATATTTTATTTCTAAGATTTCTAGACTGTAAGCTTAAGCAGTGAAGTGAATTTTAAGCCTTGTTTTCATCTTCGGGTATTAAATCTGTTACCAAGTGTTTTGTTTTTCTCCTTTTTAAAGAGATGACATAGTTTTTACCGTCTAGAGAACTGCTGTGGTAGTTCTTTTTCTTCCATGGATGAGAGAGAGCTTTAGTGTGTCTCTGCTTGTCCTAGGTCAGTAGCACAGCTATGTAAATCCATATATGGTACTTTGACAGAAGTGCATGATAGATTAATTCTTCTGTTAAGATAACATTACTGTTATAATTAGAGTCTTATAAAGATGCAAGGCACTGTCTATTGATGTCAAATGTGTTCACATTGACTTTCTTCTGAGTTTTAGTTTAAACACTATGATATAGAGTAGACTGTCTTAGACAGTGCACATAAACAATAAGTCTTAGCCACATAGCAAGTTCAGGTCCAGCCTACACTCCAGGGTTCAAAGACCTGTCTCAAAAAGACTCTTAAAAAATATTTTTAGAAGAATCCCCATAATATTTATATAAAAACAGGTATAATCACAATATTGGCATAAAAACAAGGTATAAGCCAGGATAGAGAACCTAGAAATAAATCCATGTGTGTATGCCCAACTTTGTTAAAGGTATAAGAACACACAGTGGAGAAAGATGTGTTTCTAATAAATGGTCCTGGGAAAATTAGTTTTCATGTGCAGAAGATTAGAACTCAGTTCTCGTATCTAATCATATATAAAAGTCATCTCAAAGTTTACATATAAGACTTGAAACTGTGAAACACAGGAAATGCCTTAGACTGGAGAGTGAGAAGGACAAGGGTTTTTTGTCTTTTTTTTTTTTTTTTTTTTTTTTTTTTTTTTTTTTTTTTTTTTTTTTTTTTTTTTTTTTTTTTTTTTTTTTTTTTTGGTTAATATCCTCAAATGCCCAGGAAACAAAAGAAAAACTAGACAAATAGGATTGCCTCAGACAGAGAAACAGAGAGCTAGCTCTGTCATCACAAGGGGCATCAGAAGGAGGGCAGCTGTAAAGCAGAGGCCGCGCCACGCTGGACTTGGCCTGCAGGCTTAGCGTTCACAGCATTGAAGGGACTTAGGGCCAGAGCAAACCAGAACAAACACGCCTAAAAGACAAAACACAACTCCTACACCCCAAATCAGCCAAGCAATCAACAAAACCACAGCCCAGTTAAAAATGACAAACTGGACTGTATACTTTAATGAACGTTTCTTAAAAGAAGACAAAGCTGTGTGTGTTTGTGCACATCTGTCATACTAAAACTAGAGAAATTGAAGTAGGAGAATCATAAGTTTGAGACTACATTGTTTCATAATGAGTTCAAGGCCAGCCTGGGCTACATGCAACCTTGGCTTCAAGAACAAAACTAATAAAAAGACATCCAAGTCTAACAGATACATGGAGCAGCCCTACACATCACAAGCTGTCAGGAAAATCCACATCAAAGTCACAGTAGAGATCAGTTCTCTATTATTATCAGGGAAATAAAGGAGAAAGGTTGCTGGTGAAGGTGCAGAGATCCCTTGTGTACTGCCGGGGCTGTAAATTAGTGTGCTGATGAACAAAGATGGCGTGGAAGTCCCTTCCACAGTGTAGCAGTTCTACTTGTCTTGCTGACCTGAATGCAAAGGGAAGGAAGGTTGTTTTGGCTCATTGTTTCAGAAGTTTTAGTTCATAGTTGCTTGGCCTCGTGTGCTTGAGCAGAGCAGATAGTTCACATTATACAAGGCAGGGAGAAGAGCAAGTGAGTCTAGAACCAAGCTAGGCTATAATGTCCAAAACCTTCCCCTTGTGGTCTCCTTCATCAGCTGGGCTCTACCTCCTCATGGTTCCAGAGTGCCCCAGAGTGTCTCTAGTAGCTGGGGAACATAGGTTCAAGATAGGAGTCGGTGGGAGACTTTTAGATTTAACCTGGAGTATCTTTTTTGCTGGGGTAGATTGTATGAATGTGTGCGTATGTGCACTTGAGTGCAGTTGCCTGCAGAGGTCACAGGAAGACATGGGGTCCTGTGGAGCTGGAGTTACAAGAGATTGTGCGCCAACCAGTGGGTTCCAGGAGCAGTGTAGGTCCTCTGTAAGAGCAGTGTGTGCTCTTAACCCAGAAGCACCACCACCACCACCAGCTCCTCCTCTTCTTCTTTCTCCTCTTCTCTTCCTTAACGTTTCATTATTTTATGTATATGAATGTTTTGCCTTCATGTTTGTATGTACCACATATGTGCCTGAGACCCATGGAGACCAGAAGAGGGCTTTGCATCTTTGTTTTCTTGCTCCTGTGGGTAGAGTAGCAATAAATAGGGATGTTCAAGTGTCTCTGTGGTAGGGTTTGATTTCACATTAGTAATAATCACATGTAGTTACTTCACTCTGATTGTTAAAACTATCCCATTAAAATAATACATTCTTGAACTTACAGCTTATCAATTTGGACTGAATTAACTTACCCATTAGTAGATAGGTTATTATTAAATAAAGTTAAATAACTTAATTAAAAAACAGAACAGAAAAAAAAGGTAGAATATTCTGCAAGTTTTGGCTCTGCCTCTCATTTTACTCATGATGAATCTGAGCAATATGTGTTATTTATATAGTATCCTTATTTTAAATAAGAATTATGCATGACTCTAGCTTTTGACATACTTCTTGAGATTCATGAGAAAAATTAATTAGCTCTATAAGCTGTATTACATTTGTTTTTATTGTTCACTGAGCATTATACAAATTTTATAAATAATTGCCAAACTTCAGAATTTAATCTTGAAGCTTTATTTTCCTATTTTATGGATTGTTAAAGAGATGCCACCTACAAAACATGTCTGAGAAAGAACTGTGATGCCAGTAGCTTTAACATTTACTCTTGGGTCTATAGAATGTTACTACAAGAGTTAAAATTTTTATACTTATTATTCTTTTAAAATTAGGGCTGCCTGAAAAGTATGCATGGCTTTTTTTTTTTTTTTTTTTGGCAATTATAAATACTCTGTTCTGACTGCAGCACTGCATAAGTTTAATTTTATAGAATTGCTAGGATTTTTTTAACTGTATCTGTAGCTATCATGGTGTAGGAGAAAGAGGGAAGTATGCCAACTTTCTTCCCCCCCCCCCCAAGGCAGTATACATTGTTTCTATACTAAAGTTAGCACATGCGCCTAAGTGAGTTTAATAATGGGCCTTAGGAAGATAGTCTGTAAGTAGAAGAAGCTCTGTACTGTGTCACAGCCAGGAATGACACTTTGGTTTAATCACTAGGAACAAATTTGCAACCTATTAAGCAGTGTGTGTGTGTGTGTGTGTGTGTGTGTGTGTGTGTGTGTGTGTGTAATATTTGTTAGTTTTATGCTTAAGTAGCTGGCTTAATTACTAGACTCAGATAATATTTTACACGTTGTTTTCCCTCCTACATGTCTCTTGATATTTAATTTAAAATAGCTTGATGGGGGCATCTGTTTCAGCTCTAGTGCAGGACAAGATTGAAGACAGATTAGTCTAAATGATCTATCCTATGGCCCTACTTTCTGATAGAACTTTGTCATCTTAGAGACAATAGTGATAAAAGGAATCAAATATACTTTGGGGTGAATCTAGAAAATTCTTTTTTTGTTTGTGGGTTAGTTTCTCTGTGTAACAGTTCTGGCTGTTCTGGAACTCAGTTTGTAAACTAGGCTGGTCTCGACCTCACAAAGATATGCCTGCCTCTTCCTCCAGAGTGCTGGGATTAAAGATGTGTACCACCACCACCACCTGACAAAGATTCTTAATAAACACCTTATTATGGCCCAAAGATGAGAAGTTCTGGTTCTGTATAGGGAAGGCATCTTAGAGATACCTTGACTTCAGTCTTTAGGTAGGAACTGCTTCTTGTTTAAGCTCATTAAAGGATGGGATCATACAAAAGTCATGCTCAGCTAGCTGATAAAATCCTTTTTGGAAACATTAGTCTCATTAATTATTTTAAAAATCATTTACTTTTGGGTAGTGGTAGTACATGCTTTTAGTACCAGCAAGAAGCAAAGGCAGTAGATCTCTGAGTTTGAGGCCGACCTGGTCTACAAATTGAGTTCCAGGACAGCCAGGGCTACACAGAGAAACCCTGTCTTGAAAAACAAAGCAAAACACCACTACCTTGTACAACAACAATCATTTTGTTTCTCTGAGGCCAGCCTGTGAGACTTTGAGGTGTTTTCCTGGCTTTGGAATACCTCTTTTGCATTAAGAGTTGTGTTGTGTTGGGAGGAAATTGCTTAAGACAAATTTGGAATTCATATTTGAGAGTTTTTTGTTAACTGAAGTCCATATTTTCAGTAGCATGGAATTCCCATGACTCACTGAACTCCATTTAACCTGAGGTCCTTTGAAACTCGTTGATATTCCCCTGGGGCGCAGTGTACTTGCCATTGAACTCTGAGTTCTCAACCTTGGCTTATGAGAGGAAATCCAGTCTGTTTCATAATCTGCAATCTGGGATTTAAGTATTGTTTTCAGAATAGGACAGAAGGATGAGACCCAAGCCAGAGGAAGGAACAGGCTTCTAGATTGTCTTTGCCACATGCTGCTTGAGGTGTGGAGCCTGTCAGATCAGAATTGGAATCATGGTATTATCACTTCTTTGATTTGTAATGTACAAGGGTATCTCTGTCCTTTCTTATTTTTAGTATTTACTTTGAAAATGGATATTCATAGTTTCTACCCAATTCAGTAGCTGTGAAGATTGGATGCACGATGCTGTCTAGACATCCACCATCAACTGAGCAGTAGTGGACACTCTGTCTCAGCCGTGCTTCTGTTCTCTCCACTGCTGACATGGGGCTCAGTCATGCTGACGGACGGACGGACGGACGGCCTGCCTGCCTGCCGGCCTGCCTGCTGCCTGCTGCCTGCCGGCCTGCCTGCCGGCCCGCCTGCCCACCTGCCTGCCCGCCTGCCTGCCCGCCCGCCCGCCCGCCTGCCTGCCTGCCGGCCTGCCTTGCAGCGTTTCCCTTGGCCTTACTCTCACTTGGCTGAAGGAGGCTACACAGACCTGAGTAAAAATGTCCTATCTAGGTTAAGGCTAAATAGCTGGCTGGTTTCCTGGTACTGTAGGCAACCTCAAAGTGGCAGTGTAGACTTTTAACAATTTTTAATGTTTAGCACATTAAACATAGTTCACCCCAACTGCTCACTGTTTCTTATGCAGATGCAGGCCGTGTTGGGTTTGGATAGTAACAGATGTAATCCATTGAAGCCACACTGTCGGTGAATTACTGCTCTGTGTAAAGAACAGTTTAGCGACAACCCCTTTCATCTTATGGAGTTATTAACACAAAATCTGATAGGGCCTGCCTTGGGTCCTTATGTGAGAACATGAATGTTCCTCTGGTAGGAAAACTCTTACCGTTGAGTTTTGTACTTGCATCTCTGGGTGTTTTGTGTTATGAAATTTTATTTTTATTAGTGTCATTTTAAAAATAAAGCTGACTCGGTATAGACAACTTTGGGCTTTACTTCTGAGCACTTATACTTTTCCTTATCTGAAGAATGTGCTACTTTTAGTTGGTAACCCAAAATTTATTGCAATAAGTAATCAAATAAAGGGATATAAGATGTTTTGTTTTGTTTGTTTTGTTTTGTTTTGTTTTCTAGACAGGGTTTTTCCCTGTGTAGCCCTGGCTGTCCTGGAATTCACTCTGTAGACCTGGCTGGCTTTGAATTCACAGAGATCCACTTGCCTCTGCCTCCTGAATGCTGGGCCTAAAGGTATGCACCACCACTGCCTGGTGGAATTTTTTTTTTAAAAAGAGGCTATTTATATGTATCTCAACTGTCAAGACATAACTAAGCTAAAAGTTTCAGAAAAGCTCTATCTTAATCGCACATGTAATTTTTTAAAAGTTTCCTGCTAAACAGTGTACAAAGCCATCCTATGTACGGAGTCATCTCAGCATTCTGAAGGTGGGTGAGCTGGCAGAGCTGTTAGAGCTGTTCGGGGCGAGCCTCTTTAACATTGCTTAAAAAGTATAAAGCAAAACCAGACAACAGTCATGACTGCTGAAAATGCATTCTCGGAAAGAAACTGACAACTTGTCATCAGAGGCATTAATACAGCTTTTCATGTCTTTGTGATATAGTTTGTGTGTTTGTCCAGGTGAGCAGGTGTGTGGGTGCAAGCGTGGACCTTCATACCTGTGTGTGTGCCTGAGTAGGAAAGGGTATAAACGTGCGAATACACGTTAGAGCTTGACTTAGCCATCTGGGTATCAAAATATCCTTGCTTAATTATTCATCTTTAACACGTTTCTCATGAATATTTGAGCATATTTTCTTCGAGAATAGTGTTAGATCTTTGTACATGACAGTGGCAGATGACAAAGGGTGATCTTGTATGGTTTAGGCCCAATGATGCTTTGAGAGAACTAGGCAGAACTGGTTTCAAGTCTTGATTTTTCCACTTTAGCTGTGTGAAACTTGTAGTCTTACTTGATATACTTATTCATATTGTCTGTCCTACAGTAAACAAAAAATATGCTCTTAAGTGCTTTAAAAGAATAATGCCTGATAAGTTAGAGGTTTTGTCACTATTTGAAGCCTGGCACACACTTGTTTTCATATAAAGTTCCTGAGAGGCAGCAATACTGTTTTCCGTAGGGAAAACTCTTGATAAGAACCTTGGAAGTTTCATGCATGGGTCTCTTCTGGAGTTCCTATCAAACAATGCATGGTCAACTTGGAACAAATTAATAACTGTAGATTGTTAAGATAAAAATCTCCTTGGATGGCTAGTAGTATTATGTTTCTAGGCTCACATTTTATGAACGGGCCCACTTGAATAACTAGTTGATCTTGTCATTATAATAGAAATACTTACAAATAAAATTCTCTTTACCAACAACATGGTAAATGAAAACCCTAGAAAAAAATGTTACCATCCTGTGAGTCCTGGAATGCTGTAATTCAGTCAGCAGGCTGTCGGTGGACAAGGGTCATGGTGGCAGGAGTTGGGGAGGAATAGAGAGAGTATGAGGCACATTCGGGAGGGAAATCATGCAAAAATGTACAGGAAGCACGTGTTTTAAAAATTATTTCAACTGTCTTGAGTCACTAAAAAGTAGTGGAGTTGTGTCTTTAAATTTCTGAAAGATAGCGTATTTTTTTCTCTCTCTTTCTCTCTCTGTGCATGTGTGCATGGTGTGTGTAGACACGGGTGTTCTGTATGTTTTTGTCCATGTTAGTTACTGGTGTTAATATTGCAGTGAGCTCTTTTTTGAAAGAAAACAAAGATGGAGTTTTATCTTGAAGCATATTTTAGATAATATGGATCCCTAAAATAGCATGAGAAATTGTCCCTTGGTATCAGTCTTTATTTGTAACACTGTGGGAGAATGAAAACTATTATATTTTCTCCTTTAAATAAGACAGTCCTCTACATTGTCAGAAAAAAAAAAAAAACCCACATTATAAGTGGAGTTCAAAAATAATGATAGAAAAAGATTTATAATGGAAAGAATTGATGGTATATTTCATCTAGAGTAGGAAGACAACGTGTAGTAAGGGAGTTTGTGGTCTTACAGCTCAGTGCATGTGTTTGAAAGCTGGCCTCTCAGCAGCGTGGGTGGCAGGCTGTGCTACCATATAATGTATTGTAGTTGGCTCTGCACACTCGTCAGGGTTAGTGTTCAACCAGTCGGAGACTCCCATTGTTCCAGCATGTGAGCCAAGGCTGGTGCTGAATTCCCAATAACTCACAGAGAACGTTTAATTAGAAAAGTCGGAAATCTCATTACTTTTGGTTGTTTTAATACAGTAGTAGACGGTCTAGTGTTTTATCTATTATTGCACATTTTAAGCAAAAGAATATATCAAAATAAAAAATTTACCTTATTTTTAATGGAATTTACAGAAATTTGTGTACAGAATCCTGCCCCTTTTTTGTATTAGCACTCTTTCCATCTTAAGAGTTTTGCTTTAGATGGACGATAGCTCTTGGCAGCTAGTGCATTTTTAACAAATAATACTGTTTCTAGTAAGAGTTGCAGAGGAAAAAAAAACTTTGTGTGAGGTCCTTGTAAACTGAACCTTTGGAGCATTGCTTTACCCCTCCCCCCAATGCTTCTTCCCTGTTTGTGTAATGGTTATAAATTACATTGTTTGAAAGAATTAAAACATCTTATATTGTCATTTTTGTCTTTACTTGTTCTGTTAAAGATACAAAGAGAAATAAGCAGTTATGGTATTGAACTTCCATTGTGCCAGTTCCTCTACAGCATAAGCCAACAGAACCAGGGAGGTGCCTGCTGGGGCATCTGCAGGACGCTTGTGCAGGCATCAGTGTCTGCTGTTAACAGTTTTCTTCCCCCTGAAAATTCCTCTTGGAGTAAAGACTTAGTGTTTCTGGATGTAGTAAAAACACTTGCTGGTCCTTGTATTTAGGACAAGTTGCCACAGATGTATGTTATATTACTGTCACCGACACATTAAAGAGTGTAAGACAAGGGATATATATATAAAACATACATATATGATGAGCTTTTGTTGAAGATACATGGAGAAAAGTGATTCAATATTAATGCCCACTCTTTAAATCTATCCATTATAAAGTAAAATCTCTTTTGACTAGATACATATTAATAATACTAATAAGTAATTAATAATAAGTGTCCTATATTTTGCTTAAAATTCAGATTCTTAAATGTTTATTTCCTGGAAATATTTCAGCTGATTCTAAAACAATTCTGTGACCCTTTATTGCAATTCCTCATGTTATGGTGACCCCCAACCATAACATTATTTTGTTATTACTTCATAACTGTAATTTTGTTATGGTTATGAATTATAATGTAAATATCTGATATGCAGTATATCTGATTTGCACATATGGCCCCAAAGAGTAATCTTCATCCTTGAGCTTATCTACTTGATCTGTTTCCGTACCCGTGTCACTTCCTTCTTAGGGCTGTGTCCCATTCAGGCAGCAGATTTGGCAGATGTGATCCCACAGATGGACAGTCAGACCTTCACTCAGACCCAGAGCATTGTGAAGTGATAGGGAATTCAGTTTTGAAGTGTATGGGTTGTACTTGCCCATAAGGGGTATTATTTGTTTTTTTTCTTAGAAACTTTCCACTGTAGAAGTTAATAAAAGAGTAAGCCTGATTTAACAGTTCACTGTCGTTCTTTTTTTTCTTTCTTTCTTTTTTTTTTTTTTTTTTTTTTTTTTTTTTTTTTAAAAACAGGGTTTCTCTGTAGCCCTGGCTGTCATGGAACTCTCTGTAGACCAGGCTGGCCTCGAACTCAGAAATCCACCTGCCTCTGCCTCCCAAGTGCTGGTATTAAAGGTGTGCACCACCACCACCCAGCTTCACTTTATTTTTATAAGGATTATTTTAGGCTCACTTGTCTTTGTTTCTTGATCAATTAAAATGTACTTTTGCATTTCATGATAGCTATGTGTACCTTTTAATTATTAATTCAGATTACCAGAACAAGATTACTATATTTCAAGGAGAGGCAATTACATTTTGGTTAGTAGATCTGGTAGGTGGTGATGCTTTTTAGTCTCCCATGTGTTACACTCAGTTTATTACTTACCAGTTGTCATAATCCTTCCCTCAGTACAGAGGATGGAAAAGATTGCCATCTAAGCAAAATGTATCTCACATATGGCTTCTGGGGAGAAATAAACGCACCACATCTTTACCATGTTAGTTTTCTAAGAGCCTCAGGGGTCTGAATTTCGTGATTGCCACGAAGCCTAATTGCTCCCAGGGCAGCCCGGCGCTCTGCCATTCCCCACTGGGCTGTTTGTTGGTCCTTCTAAATAGAACAGAAGTGCCCCTGCCTTTTCAGCATTAGCTGGTAGTAGTTGCAGTTTTAGGAAACACGTTAACATTTTTCTCAAAATGATGGCAGTTCACAACCAGATGAAGTCAAATGATATCTAAACTGTAGGTAGTAGATTTAGTCCAGTGATTTTAAAATGAATATAAAGCAACGTTTGTTGTGTCTCATGTCAGTAAACTTACTTTGTATACTGTCACTTTATTCTTAACCAGATAACCTAAACACGGTGCAACACTTGAAAATAAGCTGTAGGTTGGATGTTTTATGCTTTGATATTTTTATAAAAAAAGACATTGCTTATATGAATCATAGGGCCAGCTGAAATCACAAATGTTATAAGCAGATTGTGTTGGCAGGGAGGGAGATGGGCTACTTTGGTTGTCACTGAGGCTACTCAGAGATGTTTACATTCAGATATCCAGAACTGTGCAATTTGTTCTCATTGCCCTGACCTATATCTATGCACAGAGAGAAACTGTACCTTGTGGGACTTGTGAATTACATTCTTCCTCAGTCTCCTTCGAAGTTCTACCTTTTTTTCCACAGCCTGGATAGGATTATGGGCACTTTAAATTTTTGTTTAGGATTTATTTATTTATTTAATGTGTAGGATTGCTCTGTTTTCGTACACACAGAAGGGGAAATCAGATTCTTTTACAGATGATTGTGAGCTACCATGTGTAGGTGCTGAGAATTGAACTCAGGACCTCTAGAAGAGCAGCCAGTTCTCTTATCCGCTGAGCCATCTCTCCAGCCCCAGATTATGGCTTTTTGAATTCTTTTTTATTCATCTTCTGAATGTGTTGTCTAATTCTTATCTCAGAAAGAAGTGGTTGAGTGTCTATTTTATTTGTGATGTTCAAAAGTTTGGAGGTAAAAGTCCTTTCAAATTTTGACTTCTTGGACAGGGAGGTTGCTTATAGGGGATAAACTGCGTGTCTCAAAAGCATGAAGACCTAAGTTTAGATCCCCAGTATCCTGGAAAAGTTGGGTATTTCTGAAACCTTGATGCTGGGTGGCAGGGAGAGTTGGTGCTCACTAGCCAGCTAACTGCTCTAGCTTGGTTAGCATTATGTTCAGGAAGAGACTGTCTCAAAAATAAGGTAGGACGTTAATACCTGCACTTCTTGCGGAGGATCTGGTTTCAGGTCTCTGTACACATGTGGCTTACAACCATTTGCAACTCCAATTCCAGGGGGTTCAGTGCTCTCTTCAGGCATCTTTGGGCACCAGGCACCCATGTAGTTACACATACATAAAGGCAAAACACTCATTCACACATATAAAAATAACTTAAAAAGAACATGTTGAGGGCAGTGGAGGGAGATACCTGATGTCTGTGTCTGGGAGACACCTGACATCTGTCTCTGGCATCCACATTTGTACATATTCACACACATGCATAACACACACACACATACACACAGACAGACAGACAGCAAATAAGCATGTAAATAAATAAATTTCTGGCGTTTAACCTTTACCACATAGATGACCTTGAAACTAATTGCGCAACTGATTTGAACTACAAAATTTTGAACTGTAAGTCAGAGGTATAGTAAGATGACTGAATCAAGTGTGTGCCGTACTGATAGCTCTGAATGGCTTTAAAAGCATCATGTAGACACCAGCCTGGGGATTAGATGTCCCAGCCACCACCAGGGACGCTTCCTCCTACAGTAGGTGGAACAGATACAGAGACAACTGGAAAATGTGCGGAGAGTGAGAGCCCTTGGAATAGTCAGTTCTGTATAAGTTGTCTGCATTAAATCCCCCCCCCCCATGGCTCAGGGAACTCTGCTAAAGTGGAACCAGAAAGATTATAAGAACCAGTGGGGATGAAAGGCACCAAGGAACCAAGGCCTTCTAGCTACAGCAAACGGACACACGTGGGAACTCAGAGTGTGGCAGCATGCACAGGACCTTCACTGGTCTAAGCCAGATAGGGTCCCAGTATTGAAAGTGGAAATGGACACAAGCCCCACCTCCCGCCCGCCCCTCCCCCTGGGGGGCGGTTGGGGGGAAGAAACCCAGACACTATCTCCAATTGACAATTGCTTGCAAAAGAAAAATTAGTTTTATATAGTGGTATCTTACTGGATATACAAACCACACTTAAGAACAAAGCTCTATGCCCAGTAGTAGATGGGCCAATGCAAGATGAATACAATAGTATTTTTGGAGTTGTTTGTTTGTTTGTTTGTTTGTTTGTTTGTTTTGTCTCATAATGTTTTGTCTTGGTTCTTTTCACTTTTTCTTTTCTTTTTTTTGTAAACTTAAAAGTCTTTTGCATATAATAGTTTCTGCTTTGTGTTTTTATGAGACTTTTTTGTATGTGAATTTGTATGTGAATTTGTGTGTTTATTGTACTTTTTCTTTGGCTCTTTTTCCTATTGTTTGTTTTGTTCTATTCTGGTTTGTCTGTCTTGCTTTAGATGCTTGTTTTTAATGAGGGAAGAGCAAGAAAGGATATGGATTTGGAGAGGTAGGGGAGGATCTAGGAGGTGTTGAGGGACGAGACATCATTATCAGAATATTGTATAGGAAAATTTTCTTTTTAATTAAAAAAATAAAAGCATCCTATAATAAGCTTTATCATATAAATTCATGAAACTAAAAGTATTTTAGCAACATGTAATTGTTGCATATAAATGTATTTCTTTGACTTGATAAGGATCCAAGAGACCTGGCTTGGTATCATCTGCTGGGGTTGAATTCCTGTTTACCTTAACACTGGAGAACTAGTACCTTGATGCCATGGGCCTTTTGCACATAAAGTGAAGATTAAAATGTGTAAGACGGCTTAGCAATTAAGAGCACTGGCTGCTCTTCAAAGGACTCGAATTTGATGCCCAGCACCTACATCCCAGTTCACAACTATCTGTAACTCCAGTCGCAGGGGATCCAACACCCTCTTCTGCCTTTTGTGGATACCAGACACGCACRTGGTACACAGACATCCAAGCAGACAAAATGCCCATATACTTAAATAAAGTAAATTCATTAAAATAAACACTGTACCTTATGGAGCCACTGCAAGGTTGAACTGTCAGTCCATATACATTTTAAAGGAATGCCTGGTAGAGTAAGTACCCCCAAAGTAGAAAATCATAAATTGAGAAAACTGATGTGTTCAGCCTTGTTTGCTGGATGTCTCTCTTACTCATCTCTAGGTCATTCCCATTGTCTTTTCCTCAGTCCCTTTCAGATGTCCTCATTTCCATAATGTGTTTGTATTGTAATATCACATCAGTAATCCTCAATCAGAATTTAGCTCTGCAGTGCAACTTTTTTTTCTCATATAGATCTCTTCATTTTCCTGGTGAAGTCGTGAGCATTTTATTATTGTGGACACATGTATTATATATGTTCAATGCTTAAATTTCATTTTGAGGCATTTCCTTGTTTTCCTTGAAATTAATAGCAGTCTCCTTTTCCTGCCCTAATTTTCAAAATGTTTCTTGTGAGTGTATCTGTGGCTTCTCAGACAACTCTATGGAGTACCCTCGAAGTAGCCATGCTTAGTACCTTAGCGCCCTGTCTTTTTCCTGTGTTCGTCCCCTCCTGAACCATCAGCTCGGCTGCTGTCTCAGTGTGTCTGTCTGTACAAGGGATATGTAAGGAGGGATTTATCACAGGGGTTTTGTGCCCCACTCACATAGGAGATGGTTCCCTGTAAGGTGGTTATATTCAAAAGATATCATGGAAGTACATATGGCAGAAGTTTAAAAGTGGCAATGGCTTAGGGCACAAGAGAGCAAGGAGTCTGCAATCTTGGAACATGAACTAAACTTTCTGGAAGTGACTCAGACTCTGCCAGCTCTCATAGCCAACCTTATGATCATGTGTCCTGCAGAAGCAGCCGATACCCTCCCTCTCAGATGTTATGAGTTCAGCGATGCCCCTGGTCTAGGACTTGAAGCTGCAGGAAAAGGGTGATTGACTGCAGGCTGGGGCACTGCCCAAGTGAACCAGACGGTCAGATGGTGTACAGATCTCCCGACATACCCACTGGACTTGAGTATCAAAAAGTGACAGCAGTCTCACTTCTACTCTCTTCTTTCCCCCATTGGAGGTGCTTGGATCAGACCACAGGGGTCTCAGCGTGTTCCACTACTCCTGGCCACTTGCTACGGATACTTGTTTTCTTGCTTGTATGACATGAAGTCCTCGTTGCAGCCCTGGCTGGTCTAGAACTCCTAAGCCTGTCTAGTAGTCGTCACACCCCAGCCTGCTTAGTAAATGGGAACATGGACATGGACCACTGAGCCTGGTTTATTCCCTCCTTTTCCCTTGAAAATGTCTCTTGTGTATCACTTAATGAAAAAAAATGTGGAGAAGGAAATCCTGAAAATGAACTGTGGATTGCCCTACATTAACACATTACAGGTGACTATGAGAATGCTTCTCTCAGATCTGACCACAGAGCTGACCTGTGTCTGATGAGTAACTGATCGATAGGCCCAGCACTGCTGTCTAGAATCAATTAGCATGTTTCTTCTGAGGGTATACCTCTCATACTTGGCTCCTAGGCGAAGACCGAGCGTAACGGGGGTACTAACGGAGGCTTGTCCCTTGCCCGACTTAATTATGATTGCACCGTAGCCTACTACGCACTCAGACAGCCTGGCAGCCTGCTCTCTGGGTCAGACCAGCAGCAGCCTCTGGCAGGTCTTTCTGCCTCATTTTCTCTCACTGACCCTTCTCCTTTTACTTTTCTTGACTTTAAATCCAGGTTCTGTGTCAGCTTTGCAGATGTGCATGGCTGTCTTACCTAGTTTGCCTCCAGTGTTATCTGAGGAATTTGTTACCTTTTCTCTTTGCAGATGTTCTTTTCCGGACCCCAGGTCCTCCTCGTCTTTCTTGTCTTGCTTCCCTTTTGGGTGGAATCCATCCTCCACATGGGAGGTAAATTATTGAAACCTTGCATGACTGAAAACTTTATTTTAATCTCACCCTTGAGGGATGATTTGGCTGGGTATGGAATTCTAGTTTGGAAGTGATTTCCCCTCATTATTTTAAACACATTCTCCATCACCTCATAGTTTTCAGTGCAAATGCTGAGAAATACAACGCCACTTTTGATTTCTGATAGTTTGCGTGTTTCCTATTTTCTCCCTACAAGCTTTTATAGTCTCTTAACCCCGATGCTTTGAGCTCTCATGGAACTCTGCCTTGACATCATGTTGGATCCCCGTCAGCCTGGGGACATCTGTCTTGCAGTCCTGTGACATGCTCATGTGCTTTGATAGTTTCTGTTCTCATTCTCTCTTCTCTCAGGGAATTGGGCTGATGTGTTTAACTATGATGCTTTGTGCATCGATTCCCGTTTTCTTATTTCCTTTTGTTTTCCAAGCGATTAATTTAACTTCTTTCTTAAAGAACTTTTAGTTTGTGTGTGTGTGTGTGTGTGTGTGTGTTTCAATTTCTAAGGTCCCTTTCTGTTCTTTGATTTAAGAGAATAGCAGTCTGTTCTTGTTTCATGGATATGTTGTATTACTGGAGAATTTTATTGCATTCCCTTCAGTGCCTCTCATGGGAATTCTCCTTTGTTTTTTTTGTTTTTTAAAGAATATTTTATGAAATTCTCAAGATGAACTGGATGCTGCAACAGCTGCCCTCTTGGGTTTAAGTGTTGTTCCTCCTTGGAATCCATGTCTGAATCTGCGATAGACAGTCTTTAGGTGCCTCATCCGACCAGTCCAAGAAGTGTTTCATCTCTTAGTCTTGGCACTCCAGCTATAATCTGTTTTACATTTGGCAGGGTAGCCACATTTGTGCAGACTGACTTCTGAAGGTGGTAGGCCTTGGAGCCACAGTGGCAGCACGGCATGTGTGTCCTGTTGTGATGCTTTCCAAGGGACGACGTTCCTTTTGTCATCTAGCTTCTATCGAGGTCAAAGAGTGGGAATTCTCTTTTTGCTTTACTTGTTTTCTTATTTCATTTTCTGTTTTATTTGTTCACGTGCTGGGAGACCCCTGACTATTTCATCATATTTAAAGAGTTCAGTTTGGTAATTTGTGCTTATGGTAGAAGTTATTGCTCAGTATCAACAGGCCCTCCAAGCCTTTGCTAATGTTCCCTTTCTGAGATGTAGAATGCTCGCCTTACTTAAAACTGCGTCTGCATGTCTCTCGTGCTTCTGCTCTGCCTTTCTGTTCTCTTTTTCACCCATACCACTTTTTATCATTGATATACTTGAAAACCACATATTTGGGTGGTTTTATCTTCTTTCACTAGAATACTTACTACTTGCAGTTGTTTTTTACTTTTTAATAAATATAGTTCAACCAATTAGAATAGTGCCCAGCATAAAGTGATAAGTCATTCAATAAGTATCTTAATTAAGAATATTAACCTGACATTATTTGTAGGTCTTTCCTTATTAATTTCCCATTTTGCCCCAAAATGAATCTTCATCTGACCTGGGTACCTGACAGGCTGGGAGGAAGGCTCTGTAGGAAGACACAAGGCGATCTGTCTGGAAGTTAGTATGATGGTAGCTGAGCAAGACAGAGGAGCCGAGGGGCTGACTACTGGGTGATCCGATGCTGCCATCGTTTCCTGTTTTGCTAACTCTAAAAGTCTACCTTGTCCAGGTTGTCCACATAGAAATGCCTTACTTACCTCTCCGTAAGAGTAGGAAAGGAACCTGGTCAACAAGAAGCAAGTGAGAATCTAGGACACTATTTCTCATGTAGACTTCTGGCCAGTTTTACTGTTTGCTTGTTGGTTTATTTTCATTCCTTCAGAACTGTCCTCAGTCCCAGTGTCAGAGCTACTGACGTTCAGTTACCTTGTTTCCTGATGGTCGGTAGCCCTCTTGCCTCTCGTTCAACCCCATCTCTCTCTACAGGTTGTGCGGTGAGCAGGATGCATGGAGCTGAGCTGGAAATTAGTTGTCTGACTGAGCTCTCTGTTTGTATCCACTTGTCTGTTCCCTGCTTTTAGGGATTTCTGTTTTCCCCAATGGCTCAGTTGTTGTTTCAGTTGAATGTGAGAGCAAGAGAAAAGGACGATGCCGAACTCTTTTCAAATCCTTGCAGGTCATAGTCAATGCTATCTGTGTAAAGACTCGTAGTTAGGGCTGGAGAGTTGGCTCAGCAGGTAAGAGCACCAACTGCTCTTCCGAAGGTCATGAGTTCAAATCCCAGCAATCACATGGTGGCTCACAACCATCTGTACAGAGAGCTGACACTTTTCCGGTGTCTGAAGACAGCTACACTGTATTTACATATAATAAATAAATAAATAAATAAATAAATCTTAAAAAAAAAAGACTCGTAGTTAGATGTAGTTCATGAGCATAAAGACCACAAAGCACAGTAGCACAGTGAYTGCTCTTTCTTAATACATTTCAGRTTGTTCCACAGCCTGCTGTGTAGTAGGCTTACGGGCTGTTGACTGAATGGATGGATTTTCAAGTAGACAGGATCCTTGTGTTGTACTGTAGCACGCTGATTGCAAAGTTGGAGAGTAGAGGCACTWTGAGTGCTTTATTTATTTATTTGCATATTTAATGTTTTCTAGTGACAAAAAGAGATTTACAGAAAGGTGTAGATTCAAAAACAATGTGAAGCTTATTGTTCACAGCATGGGTCCTGGGCATTGGAAGGTGTCTGTAATGAGCATAGTTACATTGACCTTAGAACTAGGTTTCTGAAGATGCATTAAACCAGCATCCTGGTAGTTGCTACCTGATAACCCTAAAAGGAGAATTACTTTTTGGGGACAAAGGTTCTGTGTGACAGATGTAAAGTCCCTGGAGTCATTTTTATTTTACAAACATAAAAGTAATTTACAAAAGGTGTCTGAAGCCCTCAACATGTTTTTTTTCTTTTTTTTTATTCGATATATTCTTTATTTACGTTTCAAGTGATTTTCCCTTTCCTGGATCCCCCCTCCCCGAAAGTCCCATAAGCCCTCTTCCCTCCCCCTGTTTCCCAATCCACCCCTTCCCACTTCCCTGTCCTGGTATTCCCCTACACTGCTGTACTGAGCCTTTCCAGGACCAGGGGCCACTCCTTCCTTCTTGGGCATCATTTGGTAGGTGGATTGTGTCTTAGGTATTCCAAGCTTCTAGGCTAATATCCGCTTATCAGTGAGTGCATACCATGGGTATTCTTTTGAGACTGGGTTACTTCACTCAGTATGATGCTCTCCAGCTCCATCCATTTGTCTAAGAATTTCATGAATTCATTGCTTCTAATGGCTGAATAGTACTCCATTGTGTATATATACCACATTTTCTGTATCCATTCCTCCGTTGAGGGACATCAACATGTTTTAAAGTTTAATTTTAATTTTATTTTATTTAAGTGTATGGGGTTTTGCCTATGTCTGTGCCTGTGCACCACTTGCATGTAGTGCTCATATAGGCAAGAAGATCCCCAAGAACTGGAGTTATAGATGTTTGTGAGCCTCCATGTGGATGCTGGGAATTGAACCCCAGTCCCCCGGAAGAGTAGTCAGTGCTGTTAGCTATTGAGCCGTCTTTTTAGCGCCAACCTTGACCTATTTTCAATGATGTATAGTTAGTGCCTCTTGATCTTCGCAGCTTTCAGAATCTGCTTCTAGGCTAGTATAAAAATTCTTCGGTCAGTGCTGTGGATGGTGTGGTTCAAGTTTTGAAGCAAAACCCTGCCAAGGTTGTGTGTGGGAGGTGTTATGTTGAGAATCCTGTGAAAGCGTTTTCAGATTGACACTCCAAGGGACTGGCTGCGTGTAGCACTTGAACGTAGTTTGTGGCTGTAGCATAGAGTAGGTAAGAGGGACTGTTTGAGGTGTGGACATGACTGGTCAGCTGTGCAGCAGTCCTCGGTCTGTCTCCTTTCTGGACAGCATATTCACAGCACAGACTACTGTCCAGTGCCCTTTCACCAAAGGTGTGCGGTACAGACATGGCCAGCGGGAAGCTCGATAGCGTCCGGAAGCCTATCGGACCTCCCTGGACATGTTTGTCGCGTGGTGATCTGGGGATGTGACCATGCAGAAAGAAAAGTCTGGGTCATTTTAAGATTAAAAATTTTTTTTCTTGCTGTTTTTTATATTGATACAAAAAATCTACATACCAAAGTGAAAAGCTTACTGGATTTTCACAGAAAACATTCTTTATAATAATAGCCAGTTACAGAAGGTTCCTAAGAAATCCTTTACATGCTTTTTAAAGTCTGAAGCCTAGAATAGCTCCTGTCATCATTAAAAATGTTTTTGTTTGCTTATAGAGAATGTTATGTACAGTCTTGTATATAAGCTCTCTGCTTCATCATATTCATGAATGTCCTCAATATAGATGAGCATAGATTGCTTCTCCTTGCTGCTGTATAATATTCCATATTGTGAATATACTCCTGTTTATCTATCTGACCATTAGTGTGTATTCAAACAATTACATATTGTGTTTCTATGAACACTTTAATATATTGAACTTAGTCTTGAAACTAGAGATCTGCCTGCCTCTGCCTCCCAAGTTTCTCAGCAAATATATAGCTGTTTTGAATAGGAGTGTTATCTGTGTATTCTTTGGACAGATATATAATAGCTCAGCCTGAGGTTTACTTTTCTTCTTGTTAGTTTCATCCATGTATAGTGAATTTTAATTATTTTTTCTTCCATCATTGATTCCCCTTCCCTTCTGCTGAATATTCTTCTCAACACATCCGTGTTACTTTCATGTCTCCCTTGATTTTTTTTTGATAAATTGCCTCTTTCATTAATTATGGTTGCTTTTATGAGCATGGGTAAGAGGTTATTTATAGAGTAAGGATAATTTATTAGTGTTCCACAGCTAAGGAAAATCATGCTCCTCCACCACTAACTGCCAGTAGTTCTTCATGAAGGGTTGAGGTCTGATGGTTCCTCCCACTCATGGAGTGTGCACAGGCTCAGTCTTGTGTTGGTAACCATAGCTGCTATGAGTTCATGAAGACAAAAGCTGGCCCATGGCCATGGGGCTGGCCAACATACGCTCTATCTCTAGGTTTTAACATCCTTCCTGTCTCTCTTCTGAGATGTCCTTTGAACCATGGAGGGGATGAGATAAACATCCCATTTATGGGTCAGAATGTCATTGCTGCTTATATTGGCTTTTTGACCAGTTGTGAGTTTCTGAATTAACTGTTGCTCATTGTACTAAGAAACTTTTCTGACCAGGGCCCCTGACAGCACCAGCCTATGAGTATGAACATTACTATTTAGATGACAGCGTGATAACATGTCCATTTAGCAAAACAACAGTAATAGATTTTGTGTTAGGCCTATGATCTTCCCATTGATGGGCTCTTCACCAAGTTTATACTAATAGGTACAAGTTCCCTCTTGTAGGCTGGGCCTTAAAGCTAGTCAAAAAGCAATTGGTTATCCCTGGAGGTTTATTTCTTTTTTAAAGTTGTTGGTGTTGTGTACATGTATGGTATGTGAGTGTATGCATGTGCACAAATGTGCCAGATGTTGATGTCAGGTGTCTTCTTTGGGCTCTCCTTTTTTTTTTTTTTTTTTTTTTTTTTTGTTGTTGTTTTTTTTTGTTTTTTTGTTTTTTGTTTTTTTTTTGAGACAGGGTTTCAGTGAGTCTGGAGTTTCTTGTTTTGACTAGGCTGGCTCAGCAATGATCTCCATCTCAAGTTAGCACTGGGGTTATAATCTGTATGGGTGTTATGGGTGTGGAGAATCTGGACTGCACTATGGAATTGGTGATTTGTTTTGGCACAGAGCTCTAGGGACTGTAATGCTTCCAGGACACACAGGCAAGTCCTGGAGAGAGAAGGGAGAGTGGAAAAGGGTACCTGAAAGAGGCGAGCCTTGAGAAAAGGAGGTTTTCCTTTTTCTCTTTTAGGTTACATCCAGTATTTTGAAAGAAAACTCTGAGCCAGGAAGGATCCCATGAACTTGAAAGTAATGAAATTTGTAGTATCTTTGTAACTTAAAAACTTATCAAGAAAGTAGGGCAAGACATATAGGAATGGGTTTGAGTTACAAAAGTGGCAATTTCTTTTAAAAGTTTTATTTGGGACAGACTAAAGACAGGACAACAAATCGAACAATGGGGACAGTGGCTCACATTTCAGTGACTTTTGGGATTATGATGGAGTCTCCAGCAGTTTCTAGAATGGCCTGGGCGTACTTTCATCATGTTGTACCAATGCAAAGTGAACGTTTCAGCATTCCTGAGTACAAAATCAAAATATCAATCAACTGAAAAACATTGACAATGGACATCTTATACTCAAATAAGTCCGTCTTTAATAAATTATAAATTATATGTATACCAAAGAATTATGTTAAAATCAGTTTTTTATGATCAGTTTTTAAATGCTTTATCTGTTTTATCTATATGCTCAGGGTCACATAAAGGTTCATATGTTTAAGAAGCCGTGGGTTAAGTAGGCCAAGTAAGGTGGTTAGTATTGTTATTATCTCAGTGAGCAGAATTTTAAGTATAATTTTAGAATTCATTCATTATAAACTTATTCATAGAATGAAAACATAATTGAATTTTTTTTTCTTGGCAGCAACTTGAATTGGTGGAGCCAAGTGGCTGGATTCACGTTCCTTTAACTGACAATCATAAGAAGCCAACTCGCACATTCATGATACAGATTGCTGTTCTAGCCAATCACCAGAATGGAAGAGATACCCACATGAGACAAATTAAAATATACACACCAGTGGAAGAGAGCTCCATCGGGAAGTTCCCGAGATGCACAACCATTGATTTCATGATGTATCGTTCAATACGGTGACTTTAAAATGGACAGCAGTGAACAGACATTTGTTTTATCCTGTCATTGCAGAGTATATCCAGTATCATTGTTGAAAAACTGCGTTACTTTGCAATTTTACATACATTTAGAAATAATTTAGATAAATAACTTTTAGGTCTATGTTTTTTATATAATAAAGCTCATATATTTTATGTTGCTAAAAATGAATTTGAAGTCAATCTTCACATTTTTCTTTATATTAAAAGAAAACAAGTTAAACTGAAATTTTCAAAATGTACATAATATTTTTTTTACCAGCATGGTGCTTATTTCATATAATGGTTGTTGGATATTGGGAGCAAAACTTTTTTATATGTAATTTTCAATAACATTGATGAAGTGGAAACTTAAAGCTCTTTGGAAAATTAGTTGTGTTGGATGGTGTTTTCCTGGGACAGACATGTGAAGGAGTGTTTTCCTGAAGCAGACACAGGTGAAAGAACATTTGGCCGAAACAGACACAGGCATGTTCTGCTAAAGCAAGCATGTGGAAGGACTCTGATCTAGGATTCTTCTTCGCTGACGACATGTATGTATTGGTCTGCCTTACACTCCATAGTTGAGCTGCATTTGTTGGGATTCCAACACCAAAAGACTACTGGTGGTGTGCTGCGGCTTCTTGCTGCTTCTGCAGACTCAGACTGATTGGCAGAGATCTGTCAGCTGAGACAGACTCTGTGCTGAGCAAGGCACGTGCTGAGGCAGTGACCCATGGAGGACACCTGATGTTTGGAGAGGGTATAAATAGGACTCGGCAGGCAGTGCTGGAGGCTGAGCTAGGCTTGCTTATAGAGCTAGCTGGGCAAAGCTTGACGGGCACAGATGAGAGCTTTTCCTGGTGTTCCTGTTGGCCGTGGTCCCTCCGGTTGGCTAATGCCAGGGCTAAGGCCTGGCTGTCTCTGCTAGGTAGGGCCACCGGTACTGATTCGTGTTTGCTATCCTGACAGTGCTGCTGCTGCTGCCTCCTGTGAACTGAACTGCTGATTTCCTGACAGTGCAGATGGGAGTTGCACCAAAGAACCATATCTTAAACAGGTCCACTTCCCCTGTATTCTATCCTTTCCACTACTTCTGGTGGATGGAAGGCTAGAAGGAAGGTTAAAGTATTTAAGAACCCTCATTTTAAAAAAGGTTTGAAAAAATTAAAGTTACACATTGATTAATTTTTTTATATGCCACCCCCACCTGACCCCCACCCCCCAGAAACAATGGTAACTCAATCTCTGGGGAATCCTAATCTTTTTGGGGGGGGAGGGGAAGGTGTTCCCGAGACAGGGTTTCTCTGTGTAGCCCTGGCTGTCCTGGCACTCACTCTGTAGACCAGGCTGGCCTTGAACTCAGAAATCTGCCTGCCTCTGCCTTCCAAGTGCTGGAATTAAAGGCGTGTGCCACCAATACCCAGCTAGGATCCTAATCTTGTAAGCCATTTTAAATCTAAATCCTTCTGTGGTAAATCCTGGCAGATTTACCATATAAGCCAGGAGACCCTAGTAGCTACATCTTATTTAACCCTGTCCAAGAAGCCCCTAGCTCTCTCCTTCCTCTGTCCCTCCGTCTAACCCGGAAGTCTGGCCTACTTTCCAGTATTGGTCCCTATATTCATTGGGGGAAGGTTCATAAGAAGTCACCTGACTATGTGACTCCTCGTTCTAGACAGCCCCTCCTGGGAATCTGGGATTAACATCATAAACAGAATTAATACAGGCATTACCAGGGCCACCCACAGCACTTCCCTTTCTGTTCTAATACAAAAACTTTTCACAAATATAAATTGAGCACAACTATTACCATTTTGTAATTTATAAAATACAAGAAAGACCTAACACCCACTCCATCATTTTTGTCAATAAAATAGAACATTGTCATGTATCCTAAATTAAAAGACTTATGATTCTACACCTGACTTGTGTCCTGGCTTTAGATAGTATGCCATCTGACAACCATCCTCTCAGATCTGTCCTCTCAGTGTTAAACAGCCTGACTTGGCTATGAGACTGTGAGTAGTCTTTCAGCCCTGTCAGAAGTCCGTGAACGACCAACACTATCTGAGCATATAGGAAGCCCAACACAGCTCCCAGACTGAGACAAGCTGTGGAGACAGCGCCTACCCATAGAGCCCCAATATGTCAGGAAGTTGGAGCATCAGTCTTCAGCCTTCTGGCCCAGGATCATGACAGACCTTTGAAAAATAGGAATTATTAAGGACTAGCCTATTCTGTCTCAGCAAAACTAAGCTGTCCTAACCTGTAAATTGTGTCCTTTCAAGAACAGTACAGGTCTGCAGGAGAGGTAGCCAGTTTCTGCTCATTGGCTCCCTAGCCACAATGTATCACTTCACCTGGAGGCATAGATGTTCTGTTGCTTTGAATCCACTAATGGGAAGCTGTTAGGAGCAGATTTGTCTCAACAACAAGTGAATAAATAACATTAAATGTCACATTCTGTGGATTTCTGACATTTTTGAAAACCAACTATCTATGTAAAGTAATCTGGACTGTTGTCTGTTAATTACCCTCAGCTATTTCTAATTAAAATATCTGAAAACACCCTAACAATAAACTCAGAGCCATGAATTTGCTATTTGGTTCTTAACTCACAGGCTTAAACATCTCAGATTAGTTTCCAACGGCATTTATAGAAGGACTGGGTCCAAGCCTTGTACTTAGGAAATTTTTGTATCAATAGAAGAAATTTATTCCAATGAAACCTTGATTCTGTATCAAAATAAACTCTGTACCAAAATAAGGAATTATGACTACAACTTAGTAACAATTGTAAAGATGTCTACCAAATGAGATTATAGCTATACAATCAATTCTAGCTATTTCCTCCCTGTTCCAATTATGACCATTTCTAAATTTCTTAGATAGGCAACCTTAGACTAACCACCCCTGCCTCAGGAAACTGGGACAGTGACTATAACTTCTTCAAGCTGAATATGGGCGTTGAGATATTTATGAAGGGGGGGAGGGGAGGGAAAATGGGAGAGTAGGTTGGTCTTAAGTCCACACCAACGATTGTATTAGTCTCTGATGTCTGTGTTCTGACTGGATCCGGCTGAAAATCCAAGACATCAGGAGTTCAAGCAGGTGAGTTCAGCATGTCTGACACGAGACTCACCAAGACTGTATATTCTGTAATCTACAAATCTCAAAATGAAAGTTAAGTACCATCAGATAACTTTTTTTTGTTTGATTCTCTGGAATCTAGTTCTCTGGGGGGGGGGGTCTCCCTCTATCATATCTGATCCATATAACACTGGAAGGCTATAAACACTACTAATCACCTTTTCTAAAAAAGGCAAAGACAAAACCTTTCTCCCAAATCGGCATATCCTTGAGCCAGTAACCAGAAAAATCTTTATATTGACCTCTCTTCCAGAGGAATAATATAACCACAAAATTCAAAATCACACCCATTTTGAAAGTTAAAATAATCCAAAACAAATGAAGTAAACTAAAATACTATTTGTGCCGATTCTTAGGCCTTTTCTATTTTGCCAAGCACAAGCAGGATAATAACCCAAGAATCCTGTGGAGCCCACGTTAGAAAGAATGTGAGTATCCAGTAAGACTTATTAGAGCATTACATCTTTACACCATCTTTCCCCCCCTCCCCCGAGACAGGGTTTCTCTGTATAGCCCTGGCTGTCCTGGAACTCACTCTGTAGACCAGACTGGCCTCGAACTCAGAAATCTGCCTGCCTCTGCCTTCCAAGTGCTGGGATTAAAGGCATGCGCCACCACTGTCCTGCTCTTTACACCATCTTTAAAGCAATTAACTCAGACTTTCACTAATACCTGCCTATAAGAAGCAGGTGCTTTTACTTGTTAAGCTCTCTGCCTAGGACAGCCATCTTGTTATACCATCTATCTGTTCTGCTCTCTGCCTGGAGTCACAGACATTTATAATTAATACCTGATCATAGCAGGTAATTATCACTACTCTCTCTACTTGGAGTCAGTGACTAATTTTTCCTATCCTAGTTCCGAACCGTGGGTGAAATTCCCCATGTGATTTGGACAGAATCTGTATAGAAATCTATCCTAAAAGCAAATAATCCCAATTTTATAAATACACAGTTCAATCAATCTCTGCCCTAAGAAGTAGGCAACTTCATTCTCCTTCTCCTGACTCAGAGCAGCCTGCAGTCCCCACAGCAGGGGACCTCGAATCAGCTTTCTTTGTTTCCATTGATTCCCCACTTGAGTTCCTGTGACTTGTCTCAGCACTACCCAGCTACTCACTTTAAAAAAAAACTCTCTCAGACTAATAATCTTAAATTTCTAGCGGATTCTTGCCAACATGTTGGTTTGCTACACCCAGCTACTCAGTCCCTGCCGTCTCTCTGGCCAGTTCTTATCTTGTGGAGACTCAGAGCTCCAAAATCTCTCCACCCAGCTTGCTAAGTTCCCAAGGTGGAGTCACTGCTGTGCTTCCCCGAGCTTCAAAACCCCCACAGCCTTTGTGGTGCAGAGCAGGCAAACCCACGCTTTGCCCAGTACCTTTCTCTCTGGAACCCAGTCAAATGTTGTGTGAAGGAAAACACCACATAAACTTAGTTCAGAAACAATGGCAACTCAATCTCTAGGCACAACTAGAATCCTAATCTTGTAAACCACATTAAATCTAAATCCTCCACTGGTGAATCCTGGCAGTTTCGCCATATGAGCCGGGAGACACTAGTAGCTACATCTCGCCCTCTTGTTAACACCATTCAAAAAGCCAAAATTAAATGTTTTTCATGTGAATTTGTTTTTTATATAGTATCAAAATAAACTGGCACTAGGTATCTGTTATGATTCAGTCTGTTTCTGTCAGCTGGCCCATCCCTGTAATCTAGCACACTGGAGGCAGAAGCATGAGGAGTTTGAGTTCAGTCCACACAAGGAGACCCCGTCTTAAAGAAGGCAGAGGCAGGCAGATTTCTGAGTTCGAGGCCAGCCTGGTCTACAGAGTGAGGCCCAGGACAGCCAGGGCTACACAGAGAAACCCTGTCTCGAAAAACCAAAACAACAACAACAACAAGATAGAAATATATTCGGGGCTGGAGAGATGGCTCAGCAGTTAAGAACACTGACTGCTCTTCCAGAGGTCCTGAGTTCAAATCCCAGCAACCACATGGTGGCTCACAACCATCCTTAATGAGATCTGATACCCTCCTCTGGGGTGTCTGAAGACAGCTACAGTGAACTTACATATAATAAATAAATATTTTTTTAAAAAAATCGGGAGCTTTTTAGAAGGAGAGAAGCCAGTCTAATTTGGAGAATATAATTGTCTTACCTTTTCCATAAAATGGTTGTAACCCTAGGGATTGCCTATACTTTGACAAAATTGTGTTAGAAATTGCCATTATAATTTGAAGTTTACCTCAGTCCATATAATACTCAGAAGAATTTTAATTTGTGTCCAACATTGTAACATCTTCTAAAGATATTTCCTATGACAAGAAATAGCTTCTTTTTTTTTCTATAGGATTTGGGTTACCAATGAGTGTTGACTAGTTCATAGCATTGTGCCCTGCGTCTGATTGGAGTAGAGTCGTCAGCTCCAAGACTCATTTTTGTCTTACAAAGGTTTTTCCTGCACTGTTGGTGTATGTAAGTCTAAAACAAGAATGTCTACAGAATAACGATGTTATTTTACTTTACTTTATTCTGGTAGCAAGTACTGTCAGCTTGATTACCACTGAAAATACAGTTTCACTTCCTCAGTCATCAAAAATTCTGATTCTTTGAGTTCTAAAAGAGAGTTATTTTGTTCTCTTGGAAGTAAAAAGCATGTTAGAGATCTAGTACAGGGTAGGTAAAATTCTGTAGTCAAATTCCGAAGAGATAAGGGTGTAGAAGAGTATAGAAGATTGAAGGAAGATTCACGGAGGGCTGAAGGAGAGAAGAGAACCAAGGAAATGAGAATGGAGGCAGGAAGCAAGCAAGGGCAGGCGAGAAAGGCACCTTTAAGAGGTACAAAAGGCCATTAGAAATAATGTCACTGCTTACTAATTGCTTTTTAAAAGTCTGCTCAGAAGGACTAAGCCTGCACATTATCCCACTAGTAGTTTGATAAGACATTCCTAAGTTGAGGGGAACTGAAAAGAATGTCAAGTAGGCCTGTGATTTATATAGCCCAGGTTGACCCCAAATTTGCCATGTAGCTGAGGATGCCCTTGAACTGGACCTTCTGCCCCTGTGTCCCAATGCTGAAATCACAAACCTGTGATACCTTGCCGCACTTTTGGGTTGCGCTGGGGAAGAAAACCAGGATTCATGCATGCTAAACAAACCTTCTGCCATTTACCTAGGTGTCACGCGCCGTCAGCTGAGACATGGGAAATTTGATAGCTGAGGATTATAGAATAATGTATTCCCTCAACATAATGGTAGTTTAAATACAGATATAGCTTTATACTGCTATGGCTTAATTATTAGCGCAGTCTCCTGCTCTCAGCTTTGTATAGAGAAGCTTCAGTTTGCAGTGATCTGTGGTCAGGGCAGAGATGCATAACTGGTCGTTGTACGCAGAACAAGCGACGGTTGAGTGTGCTGCTGTCCCAAATGGGATGTCTGTGTCACCACTTCAAGGTTTAGGAAATGTCAGGGGAGATGGGCACTCAAAGCAGCAGTGGCCACTTTCCCCAGACTGGGCCGTCAGCATTCCGTCATAAGGGCCCTTCCCAGAGGAGCTGTAGACAGAGGTTGCAAAGAGCCATTCAAGAACGTATCCCCTCACATACACTCTGCAGGCAACCCTAACAGTGCATCAGATCACTTTAAATGACACAGAAGCAAGGGGACTTGAGAAAAGAAACATTTGGTGGGGTGGAGAATGAGATATGGGGAATGAGAGGGATGCTGGTCAAAGGGGAGACAGGTGGGGTCAAAGGACAGTGACATTGTGAATGAATACATCTAAAACTCTTGCCCTTTTCTTTTTGGAGTATGGACATGGGGCAGTGGACCACGTCAGGAAACGGTGGTGAGGTCCAGTGGGTTCAGAGACCCTGGCATCTCACACCTGAGGACGGTAGGTGTGTCACCTACTCCAGACCAGATTGCTGGCCTGGAACACAGGACCACAACTCGCCACATAAAGAATGTGACATCAGGCCACACAACACAGAACACAGAGTTCTCCATGCTAATGAGGTATATAGATGGGCCCGAGAGTTTAGTCAGTGAGCTTCCCTTCTCAGACATTCCTTCCTACAAAAGGTGTTTAATTTCTGGTCCACCCTAAAGAAATGTACATGCACCCATTTCCCATGAGGTACAGTGAATACACAGTACAGACAAGCAAGGACTTTCTCATCAAGAACCTCCATTGGGCCGGGCAGTGGTGGCGCACGCCTTGAATCCCAGCACTCTGGGAGGCAGAGGCAGGCGGATTTCTGAGTTCGAGGCCAGCCTGGTCTACAGAGTGAGTTCCAGGACAGCCAGGGCTAYACAGAGAAACCCTGTCTCCAAAAACAAACAAAAAAAGAACCACCACTGGGGAAAGCCTTCGTCATAGATGTTACAGAGCCTGTCTCCTGCAGAAGGCCCCTCGGTGCTCCGGACCACTCATCGTCAGAGCAAAGCCCGAAGTCCCTATAGCCCTGGCCCCAGCCTCACACAGACCCACAGACCGCTCTGGTTCCTGACTTCATGTGGTTTCCAGCAGTGACTGGACACCCAGGAATCAGGAAAGCCCAGCTTCAGCCTCAACCTGTGTCTTTTCCCACCCCCCTGAGCAGTGTATCAGCTTCCCACAAGCCCGACACCTGACGGCAGAGTAGGGTAAATGCAGTCTAGCGTCCCCCATTTGTCTGCCCAGCAGAGTCCGGAGTTCCACACCTCAGCAGCAAGGTGGAATGCGGGGGTTAAACACAGATCTTGCGAATGGTCAGTGTGCTCTCTACCTCTGAGTTATAGCCTCCAGCCTACACTTTACTTTTAAAAATGCACATTTGTAATCCTATTACTTGGGGGGCTGAGATGAGAATTAATGAGCTTCAGGCCAGCTTGTTAAAAACCACAGCAAAAACTAAACATTTTCTGTTCTGGCTGGAAATGTACCTCAGCAGTAGAACATTTGTCTGGCATGTACAGAGTTAAGTGCATATTTAACAAAAATATTTCTAAAGATTTTATTTAATTTATATGAGTACACTGTCGATGTCTTCAGACACACCAGAAGATCCCATTACAGATGGCTGTGAGCCACCATGTGGGTTCTGGGAATTGAACTCAGGACCTCTGGAAGAGCAGCCAGTGCTCTAAACCACTGAGAATCTCTCCAGCCCCTAACAAAAATATATGCAGAATACATATTTTTAAAAAATTATTAAAACACTACAGAAAGAATTTTATAATAAATTTTCAGAAAATACAGCTAAGATAATAGAAAGTACAGCAATGACTATAGCACAGGGAACGGGAGGAAGAAGGGTAGACTGCTTTGGTGCAAGTTACATGGTTTACACTTGTACAGTTTATTATATATGACATATGTTACTAAAGCTGTGAGGAAACACCTCGTTCGACTTTAGGAATCAGTAATATCTCTTATTGTACAGGGTCTAAAAGAAAAGCCATTGAACAGAACAAAGAAGAGTTATTGATTTGTTTACAATTTTAATTTATGGTTATAGGGTTAAATTTCCACATGTAATTTTCACATGTAATCTAGAGTATATGACACTTGGAAAATGAGTTTGAGAAAATGTTAAAAGAAATTTTAAAAAATGTGGAATTTTAAATTTTATTTATCAACACAGCTCTAAAAGGACGTTGATGGAACTGTTCTTTGTATGCCTAGAGCTGACAGAAGGAAACCCAGGCGAAGCTGGTGTACGCCTTGTTTTTAGTTATTTGCAGTCTACTAAGCATGGTATCAGCCAAACTGGAACCAGAAAGTGCTATATGATCTCTGATTCATAAAAAAGACTGTAGAAAGTTTCCTGTTTACCCTGGAAGGTGGGTGAGGCCAAGGAGGGTACTGTGAGGGGCAGAGGTGGGAATGGAAGGTGGGGTGAGGCCAAGGAGGGGACTGTGAGGGGCAGAGGTGGGAAAGGAATACTCTTGTGATAGTGGCCAGGATTTCACTTTTCAAATTTGTTCTTGAATTTTGACTATCATTGCTTTTTATATGAGTAATTAATTGGAAATGTTATTTGTGTATTCTGAACTAAGAGACATTTTGATTCATTTATTCTTGTAAAACATTCAACAATTAAAACATAGATTTTTAAGAGTAATTTCTAGACCCCCAATTCCTCCTCGTCTCTTAACCATATGGGTACTATTTTAAGTACAAAATCAGATATGTATGCATGTGTGCAGTGTTTAAGAAAATTGTAACCACTTTAAACTTAAGTAGAATAATTGGTTTATTATTTCAGAGTTTTACCTTGTTAAATTTAAATTTAGCACTTATCTATTAAAAATAGAATTCTCAGTATGTTACACTCGAGTATTAGGAGATATAATTTTATATGGTTTAGTTGTATATGGACAGGTTTGCTTTGAAAATCTTTTAGGTGAAGATTATTTCCCTTCATCCACATTCCTGACTTCTAGTGTGACTCGGGGAGATGGTACTGGGAATATTTCCTGCACTTTACCAGCCTTCAAGATCCCTAAGCTTGGTCTACCATTTTGTTGGTTCAGTTTTTATTCTTCCATTTGTGCCCACTGTGATGGCTATTCCTGGTTGTCAACTTGATTACATCTGGACTGAACTACAATCCAGAAATGGAGGACACACCTGTGATCCAGATGAGGCTGGAAGACACAGGCTTCTGACCCACTTCTTGGCACAGAGATCTTGAGGCATGGTGGACATGAAAAGCTTCGTATGAGGGATAGTTATATCTTGTTAGGTGTATTTATGACTTGGTTATTGTTCATTTGGACATGAGATATGATTTGTGACAAGTTGACAAGGGGTGGATTGTGATGGCTATTCCTGGTTGTCAACTTGACTATATCTGGAATGAACAACAATCCAGAAATGGAGGGCACACCTGTGATCCAGATCTTGAGCCTAGAAGACACAGGTGTGCCCTCCATTTCTGGATTGAAACAACTAGCCTCGTGGGATTGAGCAACTACTAGATTCTAGGACTTCCCATTCATAGCTGCCCATTGTTGGGTTAGTTGGACTGCAGACTGTAAGTCATTACAATAGATTTCCTTAATATATAGAGACATGCCTAAGTTCTGTGACTCCAGAGAACCCTAATACACCCACCTAGCCTTGAGGGAGGCAGATAGTGAGAGTGGCAAGGGCCTCAAAGCTCAATGCTCTCCATTCACATTAGAGTCTTTACAGCCCCATTCACCTGAAGACTATATTATAAAACATGAAAATGTTATAATCGCTCACAACCTTAGCACTGAAAAGTTAGACTTCTCTTCAATGCTGTTAAGCAGTCTATTTTCTAAAGTACCCTCACTTTATCCCGTGGCTACCTCATTACAGTGTGTCTTCTCCACTGAGCAGAACCAATTCAGTATTTTCCAAGTATGCAAACTTGTGAAATTTTCTGAGGAAATTTTTATTTACGGAAGAGCTATTTAACATGATTCTTATTCAAGCTGCAGGATTTACCATCTTAGTCAAAATTACTATGATTATAGCCTTAGGTTTCCACGGGGTGGTTCACAGTCACCATAAAACCTTTTACTCTGTGTTCACTTTGCCAATGTGGAAGCAAATTGCTGTTCTTCCCCTGTGGTCTCAGAACTAATTCTGCAGACTGTTTTGTAGACTAGTTCTTTTTTCTTTTCTTCTCTCTCTCTCTCTCTCTCTTTTTTTTACACTGGCACCCATCTTTAGTGGGAGATCCAGATTTCTAACAGATCATTTCCTGTTGTTTCTACAGCAGTATCAAAATACTGCTCCCTTACCAAGAAGGAACGTGTCCAGAAGGCCGAAGTAGAGTTCAGCCAGCTGTTTCTCGGCCGTTGACAGAGAAATAGTGTTAGCATTGCTAAGCAGATGACATGCCATACAGGTATTAATAAGCTCATGGGTGTTCACCAGTCTCTGTCATGGAAAGAGATTGTACTGTTCCTTAAAATTTTAAGTTTACTAGCAGGGTATAGGCTACTCCTGTAGTCCTAGCACTTCAGAAGCAGAGGCAGGTAAATCTCTGCAAGTTTGAGGCTAGTCTGGTCAACACAGTTGAGTTCTAGACCATCCAGGATTGCACAGTCAGAACCTGTCTCAGCAAAACAAACAAAACCAAAATCATCAATAAAACCCCGCTAAAAACAAAAAACCCAAACCACCACCACCAMCAACAACAACAACACCTCCACCACCACCACCACCATCACTAATACTACCACCACCACCACCAACACCTCCACCATCACTAATACTACCTCTGCCACCACCACTAACATCATCATCACCACCACCACCACCACCACCACCACCACCACCACCACCACCAACACCTCCACCACCACTAATACTACCTCTGCCACCACCACTAACACCACCACCAACAACAACACCTCCACCAACACCACTACCACCACCACCACCACCACCAACAACAACAACAACAACAAACCATTTTCTTTCATTGCTTTCTGAAAACATCCTTGCAGGCAACTTAGTGCAACATTTATTATTTCTTTGATGAAACTTTCAGCTGGCAGACAGGTAACTAGGAATAATTTTGACCCCGTCTTCTTTGTCTTTAGTAACCCTATATCATCCAGATTCTTTCCATGACTTTCAGTCATCCCTTTTCCATGCTCTAAGGTCAGCTGCAGGGAGATAACTTGGTTTTAGTTCATGATAAGGTGAGGTTATTCGGAGTGTTCATATAACCATCTAGAAATATCTATACTAACTCCATAGTAACCATAAAATTTACCTTTCATGTCCCTTTAAGGCAGTAGTTCTCCAACTTCCTAAAGTTCCAACCCTTTAATACAGTTTACTACTAATAATATTCCTTATGTTGTGATGACCTACAACCATAAGATTATTTTGTTGCTACTTTGTAACTGTAACTTTGCTACTGTTGTGAATCATAATGTAAATCTTTGATATGATATCTGACGTGTGACCCCAAATAGGTCACAACCCACAGGTTGAGAATTGCTGCTTTAAGGCCAACTGTTTCTCTTCTTTTGACTTTTATATATAAACGTTTTCATTATTCTTAGATTTCCTTTATCCACACATGTAAATAGACTTGTTTTGTTTTACCCACATAACGTTCTTAGCCTTTTATAATTTAATGGTCTGTAATATTGCCGCTGTTGTACTGGTGTGCATCTCTCTGGGCACTCCTTGGAAGGCTTTGAGCTGTTCTACTGGTGTCTTAGTCAGGGTTTCTATTCCTGCACAAACATCATGAACAAGAAGCAAGTTTGAGAGGAAAGGGTTTATTCAGCTTACACTTCCACATTGCTGTTCAAAGAAAGTCAGGACTGGAACTCAAGCAGGTCAGGAAGCAGGAGCTGATGCAGAGGCCATGGAGGGATGTTTCTTACTGGCTTGCTTCCCCTGGCTTGCTCAGCTTGCTTTCTTATAGAACCCAGGACTACCAGCCCAGGGTTGGTACCACCCACAAGGGGCCCTCCCCCCTTGATCACTAATTGAGAAAATGCCTTACAGCTGGGTCTCATAGAAGACGTTCCTCACCTGAAGCTCTTTTCTTTGTCAGAACTCCAGCTTGTGTCAAGTAGACAGACAAGCAGCCAGTACAACTGGCATGCATCTCTCTGGGCACTCCTTGGAAAGTTTTGCTCATCTAAATGTAATTCTGTGTGTTTTTCTTATTTTATTTTCATTCCCTTAGCCTTGTGGATCCTATTAGTACTATGTTGGTTTAATATATAATTGTATTACGTTAACATTCAAAGTTAAAATATAATTAATCATTTCCCTACATTCCCTTTCCTTCCTCCAATTTCTCCCAGTTCCTCCTCAAACTCCTGACTTCCTTTTCCCACTCTTGTTCTATATATAAGTAAAATTATAGATATAACCTGCTGAGTCTGTTCAGTATTTCATGGATGTGCTCTCCACTTGGTATTGGATAACCAATTAGGGGAAGAGTACTCTCTGCACCCCTAATTGCCTGCAGTTCTTCGACTACAGGCAGGGCCCCATTGGTTTTCTCCCTTCCGCACCAGCATGTCTACTGGTATTGTCCTTGCTTAGGCATATTGTTTAGGTATCATTTGAGCATTTTTCTGGGTGTATTTCTTTCAAATTAATTTTATTCATTTTTTAAATAATTTTTTAGATAATTCTCAGGATGTGGGAATTAGCACATTACTTCCTGAGAAACAAAGTGAAAAACAAACAAACCCAGCATTGTTTATGGCCAAGTACTTTTAGTTTTAGGCCAAGGGGCAGTAGGCGCTGAAGAATGTCCTCCAGACTACCACTCCAGACTTCAGTTTATATATACAGAGCCATAGTAATAAAATGTTGTACTGGCCCAGAGCAGACATATAGACCAGCTGAATAAAATCAAAGCCCCGAACATCAGTACTTCATGTTTGTAAGTTCAGCCTTTTAATGTTTGACAAAGATGCCAAGAACATATACCGGAGAAAATATAGCATCTGCGACAAATGTTGCTGAGAAACCCGAATGTGCACATGTAGAGGAATGAAAGAAGACCTGTATCTATCATAAAAACTAACTCCAGGCCTAAATGTGAAATCTGAAATAGCTAGAAGGAAACGGGGAGTTTTCTACATGACCTAGGGATAGGAAATAGCTTTCTGAATAAGACTCCATTTGCCCAGGAATTTAGGCCAGCAATTGACAAATGTTACCTCATAAACCAAAAAGCTTCTGTGTAGCTAAAGAAACAGCTGAAAGAAGAGGAAACTCACAGAGTGGGAGAGAATCTTTGACATCATTACATCTGACAAAGGATCAATAATATCCCAGACTAATAGAGAACTCAAAAATCATATAGTCAAAAAGCAAACAACCTACTAAAAAATGGGCCTTGGATGTGAACAGAGTATGCAAAAGAAATAAAAATAGTTAAGAAATATCTCAAAAACATATTTATGGTCTCTTGCCATTAGGGAAATGCAAATCAAAACAACTTTGAGAGTTCCCTACCCCAGTCAAAATGGCAAAGATCAACAAAACAACCAATAACAAAAGCTGGGCAGGGTGTTGAGAAGAGGGAACCGTCACCCACTGTTGTGGGATTGCAAGCTTATGCAGCCACTTTGGGAATCATGTGGCAAACCCTTAAAAGGCTATCATCTGACCCAGCTGTACTTCTTGACATATGTCCAAGGGACCCAGCATCCTGCTCCCCAGATGCTTGCTCCCCGTGCTCACTGCCGCTCTGCTCACAATAATTAGGCAAACAGAAGCAACCGAAATGTCTTTCAACTGATGAATGCATAACGAGCCTGCAATACATATATACTATAGAATACTGTACTGCTGCAAAAAATTATGAAAATTTCAGGTAAATGGATGGAACTAAAAATGATAAAAAAAAAATATCATTGAATGGTGTGACCCAGACTCAGCAAAACATTGCATCTTATCTCATCTTCAGTTCCTAGCCCCAGATCGTCAGCTGTGAATATATATGACCTGGAATAAACGCTGAAACCAGGAAAGTAAGAAGGAATCATGGAGTCAGGGCAGGGGTACTAGCATCACACAAGTGCTTTGAAGGGGAAACAGGAAAATGGGGGACATTAGAGAAAAGATGGACATTAGTACAGAAGAAAGAGGAAGACAAAATAACAGTATAGATGTCTGAAGTCACTAGGAATCATATATCTACCTAAAGCTATTTTTAATACACATAAATAAGTACATAATGAAATTTTAAGTGAAAAATTAACTAAGCTGCCTGTTCTCCCCAAGAGCCACAGACTAAAAAAATCTCAACAGCAGGCATGAAAAGTCTCCCTTTGGATTAATTGTTAGTCAGGCTTGTATGAGAGACTCCCCAGACGCAGGCTATTGGTACTGCCCTTGGCTTCTTCCCAGAAGCTGAAGGTCAATTCTTATTGCTGACTTTGGACATAGGGCCTAGAGGTTCGATATGGTCCTGACCTGAACGCTGCCTCCTGACAACTAGCTTTCATGGTATCAGAGGGCGCCATGAAAGCTTCCAAGTGAGGGGAGCAACCAGTAGTCCTACAGCTATGACGCCTATGAACTAGAATGACTATCAGCATGGCGCAGTATCTCTAAAGGTGTGAAAGTGGCACATATGTCTTTGAGGTAACTAACAGCTCTCTAATTGGACTTGAGGTCCTCTTGAAAAAGAGGAAATCACACCTGATATTTGAAACATAGCTAGCTGGGCAGTGGTGGCGCACACCTTTAATCCCAGAACTTGAGAGGCAGAGGCAGGTGGATTTCTGAGTTTGAGGCCAGCCTGGTCTACAGAGTGAATTCCAGGACAGTCAGGGCTACACAGAGAAACCCTGTCTTGAAAAAAACAAAACAAAACAGAACAGAAAAGAAACATAGCTAACTCTCCAGAACTAGTGAGGTCGTTAGTCTTGGAGGAATACCTAGTACCATCAGTGTACAAAACCAGCATAATTCTTAACTACATACTACTTATTTGTTCTTATACCCACACCTGAGTATAGATTGTCCCTCATCAAAGAAATGCTTCCCCAAAACAGATGGAGATACTTACCAAAAACCACAACCAATCAGAATGTAGAGAACTAGTGACCATGTGGTACCCAATTCCAACTGATCCATCTACAACACAACTGCATCTAAACCTCAGGGATCATGGGAGTAGAGAGGGCAGGAAGAAGAACAAGAAGTTTGCTGTGAGATTTTACCTCCTAGAAATGCCAGGGAAGCTACACCCATAAATTCTCATCAACACGGCTGCCTGAAGGAATCTGTGACAAAAACCTTGTTTCCGAGGCAATGACTTTATGTGAATCAAGTATGCAGTTAACTTTTGCTGAGTATATGCTACGTATGGTGGGACTGTGGAGAAGAACATCCAAGGACTGCCAGGGATGAAGTGGGTGGGAATCTATCCTCTTCCAAAGGATATCTCCCAGAGGATGGTGCTGTGGAATCATGGAAATACCCACCCAATTCTCAGCCACTGTTCCAGGTCCCTTTTCATTCCAGAGGTTTGGATAGTAAATGGAATTTTTTAAAAAAAAAATCAAACAACAGCAAGATGGTCAAAAAATACACACAGCTCCAAATAAGACTCTCCAGAGGTTATCACAAAAATATTTGTTTTTGGATGATATCATGTTGGATGACACACTAGAATCATTTTGAGTAGGAACACAACTTGATTCCTTTGGGTCCAATTTATGTCTCTTTCTTTTTGGATGCAGAATAAGAATGCTTTCCTTAAAGACCAAAAGATTTGAGAAAGCATGATTATTTTTCCAACAGCCCTTTACATAGGATGCCAATTAAAGCACGAGCAAAGCTCTAGAGTAAGCACAGCTTCGGGTTTTGAGTAATATTAACGATTTGTACAGGCTCTCTGTATATCTAGTGGATATAATATAGATATTTTAATGTAGGTATGATGTTTTTATGTAAGTTTTGTATGTTGCCCATAGTATGTGGTATATGCATGTGAATGTGTGTGTTCTTGTGTGTCCATGGAAAACCCAGAAGATGTGAGGAGGTTTCCCTCTATCACTCCCGTACCTTTTTGCCTCCAGACACAGTCTCTCAATGACCTGGAGGTCCACAGTTTTGGTGAGGCTGGCTGTTCTCCAAGCTCTCAGTCATGCTGGCCTCTGCCTTCCAGTACTAGAGGTACAAGTATGTGTGTCCATGTGTGACTGTTTATACGGATACTAGGGATTTGAACTCAGATCCTCATGCTTGCAGAGCAAGCACTGTTACCCACTGACCCATATCCCCTACTCCATGTGTAACTCCTCCACTTACTGTGTACAGTAGCTCAGTACTACTGGAATATGAAAACTTGAGTCCCACTCACTGTAATTCTTGGCCAGGTGGGCAGTGTATATGTGTACGAGCAAGTGCATGAATGGGTTTGTTAGCATATGATATGAACAGGAAAGCTCATAGACTGACAGGAATTTCAAGAAGAGATCTTAAATCAGCACACATACTCAAAGATGATGGATTTGTTAATTAGCGTAGCTGTAGTAATCATTTCAAAAATGCACATAAAATATACATATCTTGAACATACATTATTTTTTAAGTTAGTTATATGCTATCAAGTTGAATGAACTTATTTGTAGGGTAATCGGTATTTTAAAAAATGAAATTGTTTTTGTGGAATAAGATATCCTTTCTAACAAAATACCATGGAGATACCCTCTTATTTGTCTTCTTAAGGTTTTGTGTGGCTGAGCAGATATGTGTTTATAACCTACCTATGTTGATAGGGGCTGAATTTCATGGTTTGACCCAGTGCAATTAAAAACATTCAGTGCAATTAAATTTTTATTACACTTTCATTTAGTATGTGTATGTGTGCGAGTTCATGCATGAGTGGTGGTGAGACACTCATGCATATCTCTGTGCATGTATGGTGGTCTGAGCACTGCTTCCCGGCGTTGTTTCTCTTTTTATACCTTGTGGATTCTAGGACGCAAACTTAGGTCCTCGGGTGTGGCAGCAAGCCCACACTGGCCGATCCCTCTGACTGGCTCTAGTACAGGGATATGAAGATGATTTTCTTGTGAAATCAAATGTCTGAAGACAGAGTGCATGTGCGTGAGCATGCCACAGCGTTCAGTTGATCTGTCACCGTGTCCCGACTGAAACGCTGCTGCTAGGTAATACATTTTCATGTTAGGCAGGTCGTAGTTTCCTGCCTTGCTCTTTTTGTAAGCAGTGTCCCAGTGATTCCTGACTTTCTTCATGACTCTGGACATCTTAATGTCAGCTTTTCAACAGATACAAGCACCAGTAGAGTTTGCACTAGAATTTCTTTGATTCTGTACATCATTTGAGGAGGATTTTTGAGTGAATTTTCTCATTCCTTCAAAGAAAAGTACGTGCTTGGATTGTTAATGTGAAGTTTTATGGCTAAGAATGTATCATCTATGTGACTTGTGCTTTGAGGAGTTGGCTACTTAGTTTCCAGTACTAGCAGAACCATCAAAAGGTTGCTAAGTTGAAGTACAATTGTCTTTGACTCTGTATATCTCTATCACCATCTTTCTAAGTCACCTCATCAAGAAGTAATTCAGTCTTCATGTATTTTCAGCACCGATACACTTGTGGGCATTCTGCTTCTTTCTTATTCCTTTTGTTTCTTTTAGTTCTTCATTGTACTTAGTAGGTTCTCCAGTCTGATGCGGGATGCCCTAGACGATGGAGAGAAGTCATTCTTGTTTCTGGTCTCAGTGGGAAAACTTTGAAGAATCTGCTATTTTGAATGACTGTTGTTGAGGTATTTTGGAGTTGTTCCTTTTTAACTTAAAAATCAATCTATTTGTCTGTCTATCTATCTGCCTATCTATCTGTCTGTCTATCTATCTATCTATCTATCTATCTATCTATCTATCTATCTATCTATCCATCCATCTATCATCTATATATAAATAAATAATCTATCTATCATCTATCATCTATCTATCTATCTATCATCTGTCTATCTATCTACCTATCTATCTATCTATCTATCTATCTATCTATCTATCTATCTATCTTCCTTCCTTCCTCTTTCTTCCTTCCTTCCTTCCTTCCTTTCTTTCTTTCTTTCTTTCTTTCTTTCTCTTTTTTTGGAATATGTTTAGAGAGTTAGAGTGAAAGAGAAAATAAATACCTAACATCTGCAATATTGTGGATCACTTAAGAATGATTTAAGTATTGCTTGTATAAATAAAACTTCAAAAT
>BDUI01000484.1:187950-198404 GCA_002335545.1 Apodemus speciosus | reverse complement strand
ATTGAATACCTACCATATGTTAAAACATCCAGGACTGGGTGACTTATAACAAACAGAGAGAGAGGTTCAGTTAGCTCAGAGTTCTGGAGACAAAGAAGTCTGTGATCATGGTGTTGGCATCTTCTCAGCAGCTGGCAAAGGCCTCCATGCTGTGCTGTCACATCTGAGGCAGAGCAAGCAGGTGAGCTGGCGGGGTGGCCTCTCCTTACAGAGGAGCAAGAGTCATTGGGAACTGGCCTCACAACCTCACCTAGTCACTCCTCAGTGGCCCACCTTCAAATTCATAAACATATCTTTTGGGGGAGTCGAGGTTCTCACATGTGGATTTTAGCAGGCCTTCACCAACTGCTTGGGTTTTGTTTGCTTGTTTGTTTTTGTTTTTGTGTGATGTCAGAGAAAGCTGCAGCAGAACAGTGTCATAGATAAGCCATCAGCCCCACCTTTTGCCCTCTCTTCTCTTTACCTGAGGACAGGTATCACCTGGCCAAGGTCTTACATGAAGGTGGGTCGGGTTTCCACCATGACTTCATTTCATCACGAGTCTGCCAGGAAGAAGATTAGAAAGGGAACTAGAGACTAGTGTGCCCTTGCATTTTAGACTCATCTTGGTTTGAATTGACTTRCCTTCACATTTTCCCCAGGATCATGACATCATCAAAAGTCCCCCACATTCTCCTGATCSTAAAGTCTGTGCACATTACATACATACACAGGTGAATGTAGTCCTTTGATTGAAAAGGTCTAAGGATGCCACCACCTGCACTGCACTTGCTTTGTGTTGCAGAGGCAGCRGGTTTAGGCTTAATGCTAGCTTTCAAGGTCGACCCTCCTTCGGTATCCAGCACCACAACTGGACCACACACTAATTCTTGCCAGCACTTTCACAAACATTTAAAGTGCTATGGTAGGATGTAGTGACTCACACCTCGGGTGGCTGAGGCAGCAGGATTGCCATGAGTCTGAAAGCCAGCCTGTACTATATAATGATTTCCAGAGCAGCCTAAGCTTCAGAGTGAGCACCTGTATCAAAAAATAAATAAAAATTTAAAAAGAAAATTACAGTGCTATAAAGCCACCCCATTCACCATTTAGAACAGAATTCTAAGAACTAATTCTCTAATTGAGGTCCAAAAGCGTCATTCCCCAGGCCTCAGTCCAATTCTGAATGGCCACTCGGATTTCGCATGGAGCAAAAGCCCCCTCCTTCTCTTTGATTTAATTGACTTTGTCACATGTCAGTAGTTTGCTTTGTGGTTAAATTCTTATCACCCTTATGAGAATGGAAAAAAGAAAATGGAATTATTCTTTAAATGTACGTATTCACATTTCCCCACCAAACATTTAATAAGGATCTATTGTATCCCAAGAGTGGAGCAGGCATAGGACATCTTGTTACACATGTGTCTGCAGGGCAGGCCAGGCTTTGCCGCCTGGTAGGGTAAAAAGCATCATCAAAWTCCTAATTTCCTGGTTTATCACCTCATAAGAAACCCAGGCCATTCTAAGTCCTCCTTTAGTCTGGGGTGTCTGGTGTTACTGTGCCCTCTATCTCTCCTCACTAGGGTCACTTACACGAGGCACTCCTGGGGGCACACATATACTCTGCACTGCTGAGAACTGAGGGTAGACACAGACCATGCTGTGTGTCAGAGTCAAAGGAAGGCAGCCTCAGGACAGGAAGCCATGCTAATGAGGGGCCTGACAGGAGTAAAGACCTGGAGTCCACGAGCTGGCCTGGAGTGGGGGTAGGGCCGGCCTCTCACCCTAGTCCTTAAGCTGTGGCTGCCTCGTGAGTACAAAGGGGTCAGTGCCACACAGAAGAAGGTACCATGAATAGGTGCATGCGTCCCTCAAATCCATGTGTTGAAATCCCAAACCATGTGACTGTCACAGGAGGTAGAGCTTCAGAAGGTGTGTGGCATACTGCTTAGTTGTCTCATCGCTGTGACAAGATACCCGGTAGAAGCCACTTAAGGAAGGAGATGTTTATGTTGGTCATTGTAGGAGTTGGTGCTGATGTTAAGGTCCTGTTCCCCAATTGGTTCTTGATCCATCAATCAAGATACCAGCAACCAATGACAGGATAGGGCAGAGCACTTAGAGTTGCTCAGGAGGATACAGGAAGAATCGAGAGATGGGGAGAGAAGAAGCGGGGAGTAGCTGCAGGAGATAACGCCAACCAGCCATGTAAGTTTCGGTTTTGAGAGGCCAATGGCCACTCTATCTGATCATGCCTGGGGTGGCAGGAGAAGTTTAGCAGTGCTCTGTCATTGGGTTAGCAAAGGCATTTAAGATTAACTGGCATGTGTGTCTGTAATTTTCATCAGCAGATCCAATATTCTTTGAGCAGGGGCTGGTAGTGTGGCCCTTCCCGGAGTTAAGGCAGAGTAGCAAAAGCTACACGCAATGGGTCACTGTGTTAGAGGGCTGTACTTCATTGTAAGAGGGAAGGCAAACTGGAAGGGCCCTGTCTGTGGTGGTGGCAGTCTGTGATGGGGACATTTTCATGTGACACAGGCCAGGAATGGTTGGAACTAGACTCGGGTACAACCTTCAAATGAATGGCCTGTGCTCTGCTACACAGATGCACTCTTAAGGGTATCCTTCCCATGAGGCACCTGACTCCTGGTTTCATTCAGGTCCTGCAGCAATCATTAGGCCTGCCTCCAGTCCTTTTTTCCACCTTACATATGGCTGAGTGGACTTCTCCACCCATGTAACACACCACTTGTTTAGCCAATGGAAGGTAAGCAGATAAGGTCTCCAGAGAGACTTTAGAAGCCAGAACAAGGTTATCCATGCCCTTTCCCATAATAACATAACTCATTAGGTCTATGCTAGGATGGGGCATACATAAACTAGAATCCTCAACAACTTCAGTGAGTAGAATTTGCCTGTTAGTCCACACTGGGCATGTGACAGGAGCCATAAATAAACTTGGGTTGTATTAAGAAGTTGAAATTTGTTAGTGCAGCGTAACCTTGTCTATCCYGACTAATGCTAAGTCCCCAAATGTCCACAGAGGTCTTAGGATTCTAGTCTCCAGTAAATCAAGCCAAGAGTCAGAACACAGTTGAAGTACAGTGGCTGTTATCTCCTAGAATTCATGCTGAAATCACCACCATCTTGGCTTCTTCTGTTTTGAAAGACGTTACTAGATTGATCTTTTCTGTAACTGCCAGAGAGATGTCACCACAGTCAGGAATGAAAGAAGGTAATTAGGACTTAGTTCTACAAAGCTGGCTTTTTAAAGAACAGATAGCCCTCATTTAAGGCTCTGACAGCTCATCTGAGTCTGGGCAGTGGCCCTGGATCACCCTGTGAAATGACAACAGCGAGTAGCTTTCTACAGTGTGGGGGGCATAAGGAAAGGACCAAAGTGTGAAGGGTGACCAGGCTGTGTGCTCCTTGCTTGTTTCYGACACCCAGTGCCCTCAGACTTTATTTCCTGTGAGCTTCACAAGAGGGACCAGGAGATCCCAGTGACTTGGGATTTGGGGATTTGGGGCTGGCCACAACCAATGGGATCTGTTTGGTTGGAGGAGCCAAAGTGGCAGGTTTGGTGCCAGAGGCCTGGTTCTTGAGTCCTTAGCCCCTGGATAGGATCTTCTTCATATGCTGTAGTCTCTGAGAAACGTGTCACCAGTCTGACTCTCTTGACCAGCTATCAGCTTGTAAGCATCACAACAAACAGCATTTCAACACCTCTCCGCTGGACTCACCTGTGAAAGACCCTGAGGATAAAGAGGTGGTGAGGAAAGTTCTCTGACTTAACAAGCCTGTGCTCTGTTGGCAAATTTCAGCTCACGGCCAAATCCAGAGCATTTGTCCGTAAGATTTACCGGAAAGCTGCGGTTCTGTTTGTCTGGCCATTCCTTCCCTGCGACTGTTACAGCATGGGAAGTGCAGAGAGGACAGTTGTGAGATCTGCTGTGGTCCATGCAGCCTGACTGTATATCTGACCCTTCACAGAAACAGCTTGTAGACCTCTTTCAAGTGGGTTCTGAATCTTCCTTTCTTTCTTTCTTTCTTTCTTTCTTTTTTTTTTTTTTTGATTTTTCAAGACAGGGTTTCTCTGTGTAGTCCTGGCACTCACTCTGCAGTCCAGGCTGGCCTCGAACTCAGAAATCCACCTGCCTCTGCCTCCCAAGTGCTGGGATTACAGGCATGTGCCACCACCGCCCAGCCTGAGTCTTTCTTGGAACCTGAATCTGAGAATTATTCTCTTCAAGGCCAGTTCTGTGAGCCTCCTGAGAACTGGGTTAATGGAGAGAACTCAGGGGACAGGAGACTCACACAAGGAAGGGAGGTGACAATCAACTGCTGTGAGGTCATAGCCTATGGCATCTGCCTTCTCTGTCAGTTTAGAAATGGGGTCTGCGTCTTCTAATCTCTGACCCCGGGGAAAGTGGGAAAACAGAGGTGGCTCCAATCGTCATGGCTGGTCCACCATCATGGAAACCAGAGCTCCCTGACCATGATGCTGCCCACGCCTCTCTTCCCTTACTGTTACGGGAGGTGCTTTGCCTCCTAGGTGGCCAGAGTCTGATGAAGTACACAGGTGCTGGCTTTGTCTCCTTAGGTCCTCTGGGGTTTCTGCTGATGGCAGGCAATTTTATGCAAGCTACAAGGAAACCTTTTGCTGCTATGTCTCCCCATAGACATACATAAAGGGGGCAGTAGAGGAGTTTGCGAGGCTCCCTTCATTTTTACAAGAGAGATGTGAGAAAGCCAGACAGGAAGCTCCCATACACCAGCAGCATTCCCACAAGGATGTATCCCCTGCCTTCCCACCAAAATGCCCAGATTGTCTTTCACAGGAGCAGTGAGCCCTGGCCACATAAGCGATCCAGCAAGTCACTGTCCTATAAAGCGTATGATCGTCTAAGAAATGCAATGATTTGGACCTCAATCTTCACTTGGATAATGAACTGAAACATTCTATAGGGCGCAATCCCTCAGGCTGACACTGTGACATCATCTCACAGAGACCTGGCCATCTTTAGCATCCGTGGTGCCTCTCTGACAAAGCCATCTTGGACCAGGAGTGGTTCTGGGACCTCTATGCTGAGATCTCTGAGAAGGAGTCTTCCACGATCTGTCATTCAGTTCTCAATGGAGAGGGTAGGGAAATCATACAGGGCCTCACATCCTTCCTCCTGCTCCAGTGTTGTCATGGAAACATATTCAATTCATCTCAGCAAATATGGGCAGTGTCTGAGGAGCAAGGCATGTCCCTACAGGAGCTGGAGGGATGGGGCTGCAAAGATGACTGTGACATGGTTGCCATTCCCCTCAGAGCCACAAAGCAGAGACAGGAGCAAGGAGACAATCCCTGAAGTAAGGTGGACAGGAGGGGGCCATAGAAGGAATCACAAAAGGACATGTTTAGCTTACATCTTACCTCAGCCACAACAGGCAAAGTAAACGCTTATATTCATTAATTAACTCATCTGAGAAGTGTTGGTTGAAGACCCAATGGGTACCATATAGCCAAGAATCAAGGATGTATGGATAGTTTAGCTTAAAGTAGGTAGCCTTCCTTGTTCCGGTGGAACTAACGTGCGCTAATGAAAAGACAGACACTATTACACGGGAATGAGGAAATCACTGCAGTTCCTGAGGATGAGGGGGGCTAAGAAGGAAATAGACAGATGGGCAAGACAGCTCGGTGTGGTGGCGGACGAAGAGTGAAGAATGCCAACTTAGGAGAGTGGAGGGAGGGTCCGATAGGGCGATGCGCAGGATGGGTTTCAGGCTGGAGCGTAGCTCAACAGGAGCCGGCTGGATCGCTGTCCCTGGGTACTTAGGATCCATCCTTGCCTGGGTTCTATTTCCAGTGCCAAGTACACACGCACAAATTATTTATCTYGAAGCCTAGCTCGAGGGAACTGCTCTTCACTATTATTTGATAGAATATCAAAACCCAGGGGGGTAGTTGGTCCTGATGGATCTGAAGTGAGTGCTGGGTAGTGAGGGACCAGGACTCCACCCAGCTCTTGCCAAAGAGTAAAGTTCCAGTGAGCAATTGCGTGGTTGATGTCTGTGCTTGTGGTTCCTACATGTCCCAAGAGGTTTCTTTTTCTCTCAGACATTTAATTAGAACAACATGAATGTCTTTCTCTTTTCTTATCTTTTCTTTTTTTAAAGATTGTATTCATTTTATGTATATGAGTTCACTGTCCCTGTCTTCAGACACACCAGAAGAGGGCATCAGATCCCATTACAAATGGTTGTGAGCCACCATGTGGTTGCTGGGAATTGAAGTTAGGACCTTTGGAAGAGCAGTCGGTGCTCTTAACTGATGAGCCACCTCTCCAGCCCCTGTCTTTCTCTTTTCTAATTTACAGATTATATATAAAGACATGGACAAGCTCCCTTCTGTGGTATTTAAATGAGATATGGCATTTCACAGTTTGCATGAGCAAACCTGCATGAGTGAGGGGCAGAGGGAGCCCCCAGAGGCAGGAGGTACAGTGTAAATCCCAGACTGTTTGAAAGGAACAAGTAATGGACCAGCCATGTGAGAACCTGGGTCCCAGGGAGAGAAGTGTGTGGACTGAGATAGACTAGCTAGGACAAGTGGCCAGAGATTGTGAAAACTTGATGATGACAAATCACACTGGCACAAAAGTCTGTGGGAAACTCTTTCTGCTCTTTCAAATGCCCACAGTGGGAGGTGAACAGAAATCCTGGCCTCTGGATCACACTGTGGGGACGAGGCCAGCTTGCTGTGGCTGCCATCACACTGTCCAGAGCCCTAGAACTTAGTTTACTACATACAAGAGCAGACTCCTAGAAAACAAGGCTGCTCAGATATTAATCATAATAGAAGATGTATACTGGTACTTATGACAGTCAGGTGTTCTTGCTAGGCATTTCTGTTGGTCTTGGTAATATCCCTACAACTAAGAGTTCTTACCACTCTTGTCTAAATGTGACAGTCTGAGGCTTAGAGGTGCTAAGGAAATGACCCTGTCCAAGGTCACATAGGTAGRAGCTGGCAGGTCAGTCTGTTTACACTCTTGGCTCAATCTTTTTATGACACTCAGGTTTATATAGTAAAACCCTAACTCTTGGGGTGACTGTGTCACGAAGGTGAAGCCCTCTGAGAATAGTGACATTCCACAGGCCCTGAGAAGGTAACTTGCTTCTCCTGTGCAAACACAGCTGGAAGACATGATTTATGAAGCAGGGGAGGTCTTCTCTAGATACCAAATCCTCCAGTGACTTGAGCAGGGACTTCCAAGCCTCCAGAACCAGGAAGAAAAAGATTTTTAAATAAGGTACTCAGTTTATGATATTTATTATATCAGCTTGCATAGACTAGAAGACTACTTCCCATCTGCCRAATTATGTTTATTTACTGCCTTCGCCCTCTTCTTGGCAGTGGAGGCAGAGGCAAGGATTGAGTAGCCATGCTTCCTTTGGGAATGGCGTAGTCTGGATAGGAAGAGAGTGACTCAGTGGGTGGGAGGAGAGGAAGGGTAGGCGTGCCCCTGTCGTGGGCCACCACTCGAGGAAGAGTTATGGAGGATATGGAGGGTTAAAACAAGGCTGTCTGAGAGGATATGGATGGTAGCCTCTGCTAAGGTGTGTCTAATCCAAAGTCCTGTAACCCACGAATGGCATCTTCCCTAGACCTGAAGTTCCTCCAGATGTAATTAAGTATTTTGAAATAACGAGCTCACACTAGAATATCTAAGTAGGCCTTCCATCTAATGCCGAGAGATCTACAGGGCAGATGGACAGACAGAAGAGGAGGCTCACTTAAAAAGGGCAAGAAAGTGAGTYRCCCTAGAGCAGTGGTTCTCAACCCATGGGGTCATGATCCCTTTGGTGGTCAAATGATCCTTTCACAGGGGTCACCTAAGACCACTGGAAAATACAGATACTTACATTACGATTCATAACAGTAGCAACATTACAGTTATGAAGTAACAATGAATATAATTTAATGGTTGGGGGGGTCACCACAACATGAGGAAATGTATTAAAGGGTCACAGCATTAGGAAGGCTGAGAACCATTGCCCTAGAACCTACAGGATGCATGGTACTGCTCACACACTTATGTCGGACTTCGGGCCTATAGAGCGGAGAGAGAGAGTAAGTTTCTGTTTAAAGTCATCCTGTTGGGGCCTCCCTGTTTTAATGGCCTCCAGATAGTAATATCATGCACTCAGTCATGTGAGATGACTCCATATAGTCTATTCTAAGCAGCATAGAAGTCCRCATAAGAAACAAAGARGGCATTTATCTACCTGAAGTGAATCTCCTCTTTGCTCGGGGTGAAATCGGCTCCACAAAGGAGTTACTTTCTCTCCCATGCAGCTGGCAGCTACAGGGCTTGGGTGGGAACTACTTGAAAAGCAGGAAGCAGTATCCCGAGGTGAAATGCTGTAGGGAGCCGTCCCTGCAACCTCCATTACAAGATGGCGCCGGCATCCGGCAGGCGCCAGGTAGTAAACATGTCAGTGCGCATGTGCTGAGCAGTTTTCCATGCCTCGGTCTCTGCCTCTCCCGTGGCGTCATATGGCCCCATGAGCTGCAGCCAACTGRGAGGCGACACRTCCTAGGYRGAGACTGYGATCCTATATAAGGATGGGATTTTTGGTGTTTGGGGTCTCCGCTCTGTAAGCTTTGCTCTCCCTCTCAAGATGCATTAAAGCTTTACTGTAGAAGGATCCTGATTGTGCCGCGTGGTTCTTGCGGGYRAAACSGTAGCGCGGGACAAAATGCTCCATTTAAGATCTCATACATGGCAAAGACACTAATAGCAGGTCATGGGGCTAGAGGCTCTGAGCCCATAGCATCTGATCATCCCTAGGTGTTGAAGCCTCCCCGGGGCCAGGTAGAATTCATGGGTGGCAGTAGCCACAGGCTCAATAAATAGTGAGATATTCCCATGGTACCAAGGACACTCCAAGAGGGACAAAAAATACCCCAAACAAACCCATAATTGATGCCATTTTAGAAAACCCTCTTCCAGCCATTTCAGTCCCAATGGTCCTGTGGAGTATCCACAGTTGTTGCTTCTCCAGTGTGACGTCATGTCCACTGACTAAACCTGCAGGCCAGCTCTTCTGGCCCCTCCCCCAAGCCTGCTCCCTTGACTTAGTTTATCTTAAAGTATGACAAAAAGACTTAGGATTTTTTTAGCTTCTCTGACAGGACAGGGTGTCCTTGGGATACAATGACACGGACCAGTTGTACAGTCCTCTCCTGAAGCGCCACAGCTGAAACTCCCCTTCCCCGCTTCTTCCCAGGAGACAGTAACATTTCCTGTTTRTATTCATGGGACCAATGTATAGGAAGCCAAAAATAATTGTGAAGGAGACATGGGCTCAGGAGTCTTGGGCTGCAGGGTCACTAACAGAAGCTACCTGCCTTTAATCTTGCAGGGAAGTGGATTGGTTTGCTAATGCCACCTAACAAAACACCACAGATGTATTGGCATCRAATGTGTTTTCTCACAGGCTGGAAATTCGAGATCAAGTTGGAAACAGGTTTGGTGTCTTCTGAAGTCTTTCTATCCTCTTGCTATGTCCCCATGGGCATCTTTACACACACACACACACACACACACACACACACACACACACACACACAGCCCTGATGTCTGTGTGCTTGGAGTTATTCTTTTGATAGGGACAGCCGTCAGAGTGGGTTAGGGCCGAGTTAATAGTATGTGTCCGCTTAAGTAGACCATGAGGTACCCTCATATCTGACCATATTCTKGAGTCCCATGAGCTACTTCTGGATCAGCTTGGCACCCACATTAGGAGACAGAGGGAGGCCGATTTCTCTTCTTAGTGTGGGTGGCTCTCATTCAATAAAATGGTTTTCTCGCCTCTGAGTAGGACGGAATTCTTCCTGACTGCCGGCCTTTTCTCCAGGGCCTTGGCCTTTGCCATCCTTGGAACTCTCATGGGAACAGCCTCTCTCCCTAAGACCTYACCAGGCAGCCTTCTGGCTTCCACKTACACGATTGYTTCTCTGGGATATCCGGCCTTTTGCTTGGGTTGAAGCGATCCCGCTGCTCCTGCAGCTCTTCAACCTTGAGGTTTCTMTGGTCTCCCTAACTGTCTAAGCCAATTTTCTGAAGCGTGTTTGTGTGTATGTTCATCCCCTTGTGTCATGGATCTACACCATTGCTTCTCTTGTCCTGGAGAATCCTGAACGACTGAGCACCTACTCAAGAGTCTTCCCATGTAATCACCTGGGTTTCCAAATACTGTCCCACTAGTGGATAGTGSGGAYTACTGGGCTCCGATACATGAACTCGACAGGACCCAGCTTGGCTCCTAATGGCTATCAGACAATCCTCTCTGTCCTTGGCATTGTTCTTTGCTGCAGAGAGTGTTCTTGACTGCTGACTTAGGGTGGAAACTCACTAAGTTGACTGGCCCATGAGAAGATGAGAAGGTGTTGGGACTCTGTTCCCCTAGAGCAC
>BDUI01000484.1:117412-133321 GCA_002335545.1 Apodemus speciosus | reverse complement strand
GAAGAAGAAGAAGAAGAAGAAGAAGAAGAAGAAGAAGAAGAAGAAGAAGAAGAAGAAGAAGAAGAAGAAGAAGAAGCAGCCTACAAATATACCAATGAGTTAATTTTGTTTTATTCCTCTACTGCTAGCCGTGGGACCTACCCTGAAGTGTGGTTAATACTAATTGACATCCACTTGGGAAATTAGTTTTCTCCGATGTCAATTGGAGATAGCCTCGTGGTTAAGGGAGGGGCCTGCGTCTACCTACTCCTCTCAGTAGTAGGACACCATCTGGCTTGAGCCTGTGCAGGCCCCAGAGGGACATTTTTGTGGCTGTTATATAAAAAGAAATCGTGATGTCCTTCAAAAGCACATGTAGTTTGCAACTTTCCATCCTACCCATTTTTAGAAAATTGCAGTCATCTTGGACTTTTTAAACTCAACCAAACTATGATGAGTGGAATGGTTACTGTTATAAAGGGGTTGGCTTTTTTATTATTAAAACAAACAATGCTTTGGTTTCCAGTTGTCTTTTAGATGGTGTGTTTTAGTGCAGCATCTTATCTATTGTGTTTTGTAAATACTAGAGGAGCTTTGGCCAATTTGGAGAGTTGGAATGTAACTTGCTTGTGAGCATTGCCATTCAACTCCTACTTCCAGTGTTGTAATTTTCTGTGAGCACACTAAAAGCAAGAAATAAATATGAATAAAAATTGTGAAAGATCAGACTCAAGAACAAAGAACACCAAAATGAAGAACAGCAAAGGACAATCTCTTACAGACATAGTCATAATTCATTCTCCTCTGGGCAACATTTCAGTTGAGGCTGACAATAAATAAAAGCTACCCAGAACCTTTTAGATATTCATTAGCTGTATCTTTCTCTCATCCTGCCAAATCTACCCTTAAGAATTCAGTGAGGACTAACTTATCTATATGGACATATATATGTACATCTCAGTGCTTTAAAATTCCATAGGAAAACACTGAGGGTTCTAGAAATGTAAATTCAGAAGGAACCCAGGCTGTAAAGACCGATCTTGAAATACCAACCAATACATGGTATCACAAAGACATACAAACCTGTCTGCTAGGATTGATGACATAGACTGCTATATCTTGTCTAAGTTTAGATTTTTCACTGAATCCAGCAAGATTCTATATGCACATTAGTAGGCAAAGACCAGCTCCATGTCTCTAAGATTCATGTGCCCATCAGAAGCTTCTGTATCTATTATGACATTTGACACAACTACAAAAAGCAATTGCAAATATTTTTTATTGATTTTTTTGTTTGTTTGTTTTTCAAGACAGGGTTTCTCTGTGTAGTCCTGGCTGTCCTGTAACTCACTCTGTAGACCAGGCTGGCCTCGAACTCAGAAAGCCGCCTGCCTCTGCCTCCCAAGTGCTGGATTACAGGCATGCGCCACCACGCCCAGCGTCTAGCAATTGCAAATATTGCATTCATAATTTTGGCTGACTGCTAGACTAAGTGTACACAACGGATTCTACTACTGCATCAGTGAGAGGTAGTCTATTAAAGGAGGAATACTCTTGGGAAAGTGCATCAACTGTGACTCTGCTCCACAAAATACAAAAACTGTAGGTAGTCTGCCACTTGTCTCTTTCTGCTGAGCATCAGAAACCCATCTGTGACTTGCATACCTCAGGTTATGGGAGCATTTTTTTCTGTACAGAGCTAAGTATTTCAGACCTCACAGTCATGTTATTCAACTGTCACAAAGCAAAAGCAGAAGTATACTACACAGGAACAAGGATGTTGTATTCCAATTTTTAAACGCCCAAAATGAGTTAAATTTATTTCAATAAACAGGAAGTTCAATAGCCAAGCAAAGGTGGTTCAACAAGTTCCTTATGAACACAATACAGCTCAAAGGAAAATCTGTAGCCAATGAAAAGACAAGGCTATACAGAACAATCTGACTGGCTGAAGTCAGCCTTTACCTTACATAGTTTTGGCAGTTTGGGCCTGAACGGCTGGCGGCTCAGCCATTTTTTCATGATTTGTATATATTACTCAGGTAGGGTACAGTTCACTATGAACAGAAGCCACTTTGAGTCAGTATCATTCAAGAATAGACAAAGATCTTAGTCAAAGTTAATTCAAACCAGATGTGGTGGTGCACGCCTTTAGAACTAGCACGTGGGAGGCAGAGGGAGGCCAGAATGGTCTACATAGCTAGCTCCAGGCCAGTCAGTCACTCAATGAGACTCAAAAAAAACAACAACAAAAGCTGACTAAAACTAGACAATTAAATGTAATCGATTTTCACATGTCATGAAATACTTTCTCATTTCTCTGAACTTTTTTGTTTGTTTTTGTTTTTGTTTTTTGAGACAGGGTTTCTCTGTATAGGCCCGGCTATCCTGGAACTCACTCTATAGACCAGGCTGGTCTCAAAATCAGAAATCTGCCTGCCTCTGCCTCCCAAGTGCTGGACTATTGCCTGGCTTTTTTTTTTTAAGAGACTTATCTACTTATTTTATTTATATAAGTACATTGTAGCTATCTTTAGACACACCAGAAGAAGGCATCATATCCCACCATTGATAGTTGTGAGCTATCATGTGGTTGCTGGGAATTGAACTCAGGACCTCTGGAAAAGCAGTCAGTTCTCTTAAACACTGAGCCAGCCCCTCTGAACAACTTACAATGTAAGAACCAACCCTAATTTGAAAGCTCAAAATCAGGTCTGTGGCATTGGCTGACTCAATAAATTCCAGGTTAGTGAAGGTGACTCCAAATTTCATCAATAAAAAAAAAAAGGGTTAGAGGTTAATTTCAACCAACAGAAGAAAAACCTTATTATTGCCCCCCCCCTTTTCTTTTCTTTTTTGTTTGTTTGTTTGTTTGTTTGTTTTTTGAGACAGGGTTGCTCTGTGTAGCCCTGGCTATTCTACTTTCTGGGGTTCTTAGAAATTAGTTGCAGAAAAACATGCAATTAATAGACACACAAGACTCGGGTTGCAAAGTTTCAGGAAAACGAATAAAGATGGAGGAAAAGGAGCTGGAGAAATGGTTCAGTGGTTAAGAACTCATACTGCTCCTGGAGAAGACCCAAGTTCACAGCACCCACAGCGGGCAGCTCACAACTGCCCGCAACTGCAGCTCCAGGACGATCTCCTCTGTCCTCTGCAAGCACTTGAACACAAACACACACACACACAAAAACAAAAAAAAAAAAAAAAAAAAAAAAAAAACAGCTATTCGGCAGACACTGCAGAGACTCCCGTGTCTCTTCAGTTCTTCTAGCCTCTTTCAAAGGATGTTCGAGTGAAGGCTCTAGTTCCCACGAGACTATGGACAAGAAGTGAAGCGCAGAAGTCACCGGGCAGCAGGGTTTGGAGGTTGGAGAGCACACCCTCCTGCTCCATCTCCTGATGGTGCCTGTGCGGTCACCATAGAAAGACAAGCCAGCCAACGGTCTGGAGAGTTTCTCCAGTAGGGCTGGGGCATCCTAGTCAGCCCCAAGCAATCCCACCAAGCCATTAACGGAGAAGACCATCCACCCACGCTCAGCGAGAAGCCACGCTAGGACTCATACACCTCTCGTGCACGTCTTCTATAAAATTTATAGTGTCCGAATCTCGCGCGATCTTGCAGTAGAGACCCGGGAGCTTGGGAAGAGTCAGGTGACCTCCCGAGACTCCGCCCAGGTGTTCCGACCACTTTGCGCATGCGCCGAGCGGCAGAGGCGGCTCGCGCGCTGTTTGGGTCGCCGAGGCTATGGGGCTGAGTCGGGTCCGCGCGGTCTTCTTTGACCTGGACAACACACTCATCGACACGGCCGGGGCGAGTAGGAGAGGCATGCTGGAGGTAACGTCCCCGCGCCGTCGCCCTCCCCTGCCGGGCCAGCACTCCGCACCCTCAATCCCCCGCCGCGCGCCCGTGGAGCTTCATTCCCGCGCGTGGGGCCGGGTGCTGGACTCTGAAGTGCCACGACTGCAGAGTCACCGCCACCTGCGGTCACCCGGGCTCGGACGTCGCAGGACGAGACCCCCCGCCCCAACCCCCGGCCCTCCTCTCGCTGCAGCCCCGTGCGAGATGGGCTGCGGTGGGTTTGGGGGAAGAGGCTCAGACAAGGCTTTGGCCCAGAAGTTACATAACTCTGAGAGGCGGGCCCGGACTTAACCTACATCATAGCATTTTTTTTTTCCCTTGAAGGCCTCCCCGTGGCCTTCCGGGCCCTCTGGTGCTGAGACCCTCGACACATAAAATGCTGAGGGGAGAGCCTTTTAGTGAGGCATTGCTGATCAGCATCCTAACTATAGCTACAGATGGTTTCGGACATCTTCCTTCTCCAGTCCAGCCCTTAGCCCACCCCTACTTTCCATCCTCTGCCTTCAGCATCAAGGAGAAACCGAAGGAGTATCAGATGTGGAAAGCCCACTTAACAAAAAAAGCCAGCCCTTTCCATATTAAGGGTACTGTGCTTCCTCGGGTAGTTTTTGTTTATCTGGACCTGAAACCTTTCACATTTCTTGCTGCATTGCACACACAGTTTGCGCGTGCTTTTTTTGCACAGCAATGTTTTAAGGAAAATCTACACCCGTTGTCTCTTTCAGGGCTCTCTTCTCTGTATTTCCAAATCCATTCACTTCTGTCTCTGCCACTAGAATACAATAGGCTTGCCCAAGTGGTTAGGTGCCTCCCAAAGTGCCAACGTCACTAGGTATTTTGAATTGGGGTGTGTGTGTATTTTCTTGGTTCTGAGGTTTGAACCTACCTCCTTGCCATCCTAAACGGGTTCTCCCCTGAGCTGCTTCTCCCCACACTTGGAATTAGTTTTAACTGAAGCTTTCCCCAGCTGTTGACTGTCCCTTGCATTCTGACACCCTCACAAATACATACTTCATGTGTTCTGCCTCCATTATCTCTAACTGCAGACAGTGCGCACTAAACTGGTGCTCTTATCCAGCTGAGGCCGGTGTTTTGAAACTCAGTTTTTGTTTTAGGCTGGTTCTTGTTGAATAGGGCCTATTAAACCTCACATTTGGTTTGAATTGCAGTTCTCCCAGTATCCAGTGCCTCGGCAGACCCCCTGTCTATGCCTAGCCTCAAAGCCTCGTAAATTTGAGTATTAGTCTGCATAACGCTGTCCGGTAGCTTTAGTGCCATGCACGGGAAGGTGGTAGCACCCAGTGCTCATCCAGTGAACTGTGTCCCCATCCACACTTGTCTCCCAGTCTTCCTTACTCTCCCCTTAGTTACGGAAAGGCTCATGCTATGTAGAGTTTTGCTGTGGTCCTGTCTCCAGGCTGAGCACATCCAGTTCATCTTTCACATCCCTGCCACAGTGAGTTTTGGGTTTTATTTTTTAAAACGAAACATTGACTTGGGAGACAAGGCAAGAGCACCCCTTGAGCTCCAGAATTTGAGATCAGTCTAAGCAACATATCAAGCCTTTTATCTCAAAGCAACACCACCCCACAGTATTTCTCCATGGTGTTGACCCTGTATTTTGTACCTTTTTTTTTTCTTCCGTTATCTCTCACTGCACCTGTTAGAGGATGTTATCGATTTTTGCAACTCATGTCCACAGCAGAATCCTGAGTTTCCTGAAAGGGAATATGCTATCTTCATTATCCTTGTTTGACATATAATAAATGCTGAATGAATAGTGGATGGTGGATGAGAATGCCTATCTCCAGTCTTGGTTCTTTTACCACCTCCTTTACTTATAAAATGGTCTATGAAATTAGCAATATTAAATTACTTTCTAAAGAACCATTTGGGGAAGTTTTTTCCATTCCTTTTAGGCCTATGTCTTAGTTACTGCTCTCGTGCTGTGACAAAGTAACTTATTGGAGAAAGCATTTAATTTGGGGCTTGTTTCCGGTTTCAGAAGGGAGGTCTGTGACTGTGATGGCGAGGGGTATGGTGAGGGGCATGCAGGGTGCTGAGGCAAGAGCTGGGGGCTCACATCTGACTTGCAAGTTAGAGACAGAGATAGCAAGACCAGGCCTAGCCTTCGAAAACTCAAAAGCCCACGCTCTTCCAACATTACACTTTGTTGTCTACTAACTGGAAATCACACATTCAAATATATGAGCCTATTGGGGCATTCTTTTTTTTTTTTTTTTTAATCTAACAGAAAATTCATTAACAAATTTATTTTTTTATAAATCAATCGTTACATGTTCAAGCAGGCAGGATTTKTTTGTTTGTTTGTATTTGAAGGTAAACAAAGTTTTAAATTGGATATAGTCTTTGTTTACATTTCAAATGTTATCCCCTTTCCCAGTTTACCCCATCCTCCCTCCCCCTGCTTCGATGAGGGTGTTCCTCCACCCACCCAACTCCCACCTCTCTGCCCTCGATTCCCCTACACTGGGGTGGGGCATCTATCCAGCCTTCATCGGACCAAGGGCCTCTGCTCTATTGGGGCCATTCTTATTCAGACTTGTACAGTATGCTTTCATAGTCAAGAGAAAAAGGCATGAATGTATAGTTCCTCATTGAACAGATTTTTTAAAATATCATTTATGAATTAAATGTCTAATAGAAATAGCTGTGAACATGGTAAATGCATTGACAGGTGTGTTAGTAAAGGTAGGCGGGAGATGGATTTCATTTTTAAGGTAGATTCATTACATTTGGTGTTAGTGAGTGATGTTCGACTTTACTAGGAATAACCAAGGATGCTGAGGATGTAGTCCATTTGGCAGGCTGCTTGCCTAATTTTCACAAGTCTGGCCGGAGCCCCCAGAATCATAAAAACTAGCCATGGTAGTATATGCCTGTAATCCCAACATTTGTGAGGTAGAAGCAAAAGAACCAGGAATTCAAAGGCATCCCTCAGTTACAAAGAGCATTTGAGACCAGCCTAGACTATGCAAGATCCTATCTCTAGAACATTTTTTTAAAAGGAAAAGCAAACAACCAGGTGGAGTTGGCCATAGAGATGGCTCAGGGGTTAACACTTGCTGCTCCTCCCGAAAGCCTGAGTTCACATCCCAGCACCCATGTCGGATGGCTCACAACCACTTGTAACTCCAGCTTCAGGGAATCTAGCCTCCGTGGGCAGCACCACACGTGTGGTCATGTATACATAGAGATACATAAAACTAAACCTTAAAATAACAGGTCATTTAAATTTCTGGGCTGTTTAGCAATCATTGTGTGTGTGTGTGTGAAAGAGAGAGAGAGAATTAGCCCCTTCACATTCAAATCACAGGTACTCAGAAAATAACTTCTCTCTCTCTTTTTTTTTTTTTTTTTTTTTGTTTTGTTTTTGTTTTTTTTCAAGACAGGGTTCCTCTGTGTAGCCCTGGCTGTCCTGGAACTCACTCTGTAGACCAGGCTGGCCTCAAACTCAGAAATCCACCTGCCTCTGCCTCCCAAGTGCTGGGATTAAAGGCGTGTGCCGCCGTCGTCGTCGCCGCCGCCGCCACCACCACCACCGCCACCACCACCCGGCATAACTTCTCTTAAAGTAGTATTGTTATATAGTTCTCAAACTAACCCTCAAAGGGTCTTACAAAATCACAGTTACCTTAACTCTTACTTGTGACAGTGACTCTAGTTCCAGGTCCAGAGACTGAAAAATAGAAACGATACTTCTTTTCATATGTGTTCCGAGTGGTAGAGTTTTGAAGTGGATGTATTGTAACTCAGCCTGGTGCTAACTCTCTCACTTCAGGCCCCCTGTCTTCAAGCCTGCAGTTACCTAGGGCATTCATTACATCAGTTTTTTCCAAACCTGTCTTACTCCCGTACAGTATGTCCTCCACCAAGTTAGAGGCCTTTGTCCTCCACCTCTAATTGAGCCCAAACTTAATCTCAGTGAGGGGTAATAAGGTGCTGATTCAACCTAAGTGGTATTCCTGTTTGAGCTAATAACATGGGTAACTGATAAACATTTTTTCTAAAGTTGTTAATATTTTTATATGCATGACTACAGGCTAATAAGTGTGCGTGCACATGTGTATATACATGCGGAGGCTGGAAGAGAACCTCTCCTGTGTCATCCTCAAGAATACCATCCCCTCCTTGGAACAGGGTCTCTTCTTGGACCAAAGCTTACCAATTAAGTTAGACTGGCTAGCTAGTGAGCCTTGGGTATCTTCCTTCTAGACTTCATCAGGGCTGGGATCACAAGCATTTGTGAGTGCTCAACATTTTCCCATGAGTTCGAGAGACTGAACCCTGGTCTTTGCACTTAGAAGGTAAGTTCTTACTCACTGAGCCAACCCACCCCACGCTCAGGCTGGAGCCGTGTGATGGGGTGAGTAAAAGAGCACCCACGTTTGAATGCTTAGTCATCAGGGAGTGACACAATTCAAAAAGGATTAGAAAGTGTTACCTTGTGAGAATAGGTGTGTCCTTGTTGGAGGAAGTGTGTCTTGGGGTGGGCTTTGAAGAGTCAAAAGCTTCTGTCAGGCCAGCATCTCTGCCTGCAGATCAGGGTGTGGCTCTCAGGTCTAGCTCCAGCATTAGGCCTGTCTGATTCCCACCATGATGATAATAAATTAAGCCTCTGAAAGTAAGCAGGCCTCCAATTAAACGCTTTCTTTTATAAGAGTTGCCTTGGCGATGGTTACTCTGCACAGCAATAGAACAGTGACTAAGATTAACGCTAACGTGATTCAAATGCTGTGGTCATAATAAACAAGTCTGTGACTAGTTACCATGTAGCAGTAATGGTGTGACTAATGGGAAAATTAAAGATGTGATCAGGAAAGATTTTGGAACTTAGGGGAAGGGTATGCTGTGCCTTCAAAGGTGTTTGATCCCACATTTACAGTCTCAAGAGTGAGGCTATGGTGTTGCCAACTGCAATAACAGGACATTGGGGCATTGTAGCTTTGTGTTCTGTGTCAACTAGACTTATGACACTTTGCCATGTAACAATGGGCTGCTGAAACCCTTAGAGTGTCCTTGCTTACAGCTGAAGAGTAATTGAATTCCATACTGGTTTTGTTGTTTCTTTTTATTTTTGCTTTTTTTTTAAAGATAGTGACAAATGGAGTTGAAAAGGCTAGCTTTTTTTTTTGTATTTTTGCCTTAAATTCTTAGGACTGATATATTTTTCATGACTAATAAAACTTTTCTTTTTGGAACCTGGAGCAAGAAAATCACTGTAAGTTCAAGACCAGCCTGGGCTACAGAGTTAACACAATTGATTTACAGAAATAACCTGAAGTTCTTCCTTTTCCTCTGTTAGAGGCATCTTAAGAAGAGAGAGTCTGTGTCTTAATACCTTGCTCCTTTTCAGTGCATAGAGTTTTGGAGTGAAAAGTATGCCATTTGTTCCCTGTGTCGTTTTTACTTACTGGCTTGCTTTGCTTCAGCAGACATGTTGTTTGATGGCGATGCAGGACAAGAGCCTTACGCATGCTAGCGGCCACCGGGCAGCAGCACTCCCAGCCATCATAGCGCAGTGCATGTCTGAAGATGATCAATATTTGACTTGGTTGCTATGGCTGACTTTAGAAGTACATCCTTCAGTATAGGTTCATTGGGAGGAGCTCCTCGGAAGGGTGTGGAAGATAAGAATAGGGATGACTGTTATGTCTTTCAGTGACCAGTTGGCTGCTGGAATGAGACACTAGTCCGGGACGGCTCTGTCGAACTTGCCTCAGTTGTTAAAAGAACCATGCTGGTCTGATGTCTGTCCGTGATGTCTTTCTCTTGTTGGTTGAATGGTATTCCCTCGACACTTGAGCCCCAATCCACGTGCATGATCTATGGACAAGCTTGCAAGTGGAGAAGTCACAGACTTAGAGTATGAAACATTGGGTATATGTGGGAAAATGTGTGCAGAAGGGATTTTGACAGCATCTGTTCAAGGACCCTCCAACACATCCATGCCTCCCCGTGCTTTCCATTTTGGCTCAATTCAGTTTACTTTTTTTGGGTCAGAATTCCATGCTTATTTCTTCTGTGTAGAGTAAGTTAAACACCCCCCCCTGCCCCCAGGCTACATTATCTGCTTGTCAGCTCTTGTTTTAGGTATGACTTCTCTCTCTGCCAGGCCTCATTCAGCTACTCTTAGAATGAGTTCAGTGGGGCAGTGGTGGCGCATGCCTTTAATCCCAACACTTGGGAGGCAGAGGCAGGCGGATTTCTGAGTTCAGGGTCAGCCTGGTCTACAGAGTGAGTTCCAGGACAGCCAGGGCCATACAGAGAAACCCTGTCTCAGGTAGATAGATAGATAGATAGATAGATAGATAGATAGATAGATAGATAGATAGATAGATAGATAGATAGATACAAAGGGTTCAGTTTTACTTCCGTAATTTTTGTCTTTTTAACTGTCAATGGCACCCAACCCAGCATCAGTTAATAACGACTACCTGTCTGCTTCCTTTTCCTATGCAATGATGCCTCAGAACATACTATCAGGCCAACATGTCTGCTGTGGGAGTAGGCTAGTATGGATTCAAATTTCAGCCCAGGAAAAATTTTAACAGTGCTGAACTTACTGCCTTTTCTTGAAAGGGGAATCCTAGGGTTGTAACAGATGTTAAGAAGATATGTACTAATTTAGCCATAAAACTGGCCACATTCCAGTCCTTGGTAAATGTTAAGAAATAGCAATGCAGTATACTAGAGCTGGGAATGTAGCTCTGGTATAGAACATGCCTAATGTAGGCCCTTGGTTCATTCTATTCCCAGTACACGTTCATTCATTTATTCATTCTGTGTGTGTGTGTGTGTAAGAGATAAATAATGCTTTTCAGAAAGAATTAAAACGTTTCACTAGATTTAAGTGAAATTCTTATGTTTGTGTCTTCATAACCAGTATGAAACATGGTAGGCTACCAAACAAATAAAGACTTGTTTTTGGCTTTGTGTGAAGAATCATTTTAGACTAGATGCTGGGGGACAGAGACATGAGGAGCAAGGTGGATGGAACAGGCAGATGATATATGCATTATTGATTATCTCTAGGGGTATAGAGTCTTTAATTTGGCCAAATCTCTCTAGAGATGGTGTGGTAATGGGAAGAAGTCACTCCTTCTTAAGACATGACTATTAAAGATAAAATGTGCTGACCAAGTTATTTTCCTCTGCCTAGGTAGTAAAGCTCTTACAATCGAAGTACCACTACAAAGAAGAGGCTGAAATCATCTGTGATAAAGTTCAAGTTAAACTGAGCAAGGAGTGCTTTCATCCCTATAGTACATGCATTACAGATGTGAGGACTTCACACTGGGAAGAAGCAATCCAGGAAACCAAAGGAGGTGCCGACAATCGGAAATTGGCTGAGGAATGTTATTTCCTGTGGAAATCTACACGCCTACAGCACATGACCCTAGCAGAAGATGTCAAAGCCATGCTCACTGAACTTCGAAAAGAGGTCCGCCTGCTCCTGTTAACAAACGGTGACAGACAGACCCAGAGGGAAAAGATCGAGGCCTGTGCCTGCCAGTCTTACTTTGATGCCATTGTTGTTGGAGGAGAACAGAAGGAGGAGAAACCAGCACCTTCCATATTTTATCACTGCTGTGATCTTCTTGGAGTGCAGCCAGGGGACTGTGTGATGGTTGGTGACACACTAGAAACCGATATACAAGGAGGCCTCAATGCAGGCCTGAAAGCCACAGTCTGGATAAACAGGAGTGGAAGAGCGCCGCCGACACCCTCCCCCGTGCCTCACTATATGGTCTCCTCTGTGTTAGAATTGCCTGCTCTCCTGCAAAGCATAGATTGCAAAGTCAGCATGTCTGTGTAAATACAGAGAGCACAGGGACCATGTTCAGAGCCAGTGTCCAGGATTAGAACTAAGGAAAGCTAAGATGCTCCTGTATGTTTGGTTCAATTCTCAGAATAATGTGAGTGAGGAATTCATACCACTGTGAAGATCCTCCCAACCCTGCTGCTGCTGTAGCCATAGGCTTGTATTCAGATCCGAAATCCAGGTTTTAATCGTGTAGATCAGAAAACTTGAAAAAAGGCAGAGTAGCTTATATGATGATATGCAGGTACTGGTTTCTAGAGTAGAAATTGATTTTTTTTTAAATAGATATTATAAAATAGAGATTCAGGCAGCTGAATCGGATCAATATAAGTACTAACTCACACAAATCAAGACATTTCATAGTGAAATTTTGCATATTTTAGGCAAATTTTTGTTATAAATATTGTGCCTACTTTCAATATATATGTTCTTAATCTATTGTCTGATTTTTCTGCATGACTTTTGGAGGACTGAATTTTCTGTGGCATGAACATGACATTGTTATAGTTTGGGAAAAAACTATTAAAAATCAAACCGTGGTGCTTTTTTTCCACACCATTGTGATACTTTTAGAGTGATCTTGTGGTTCCTAAAGAGTAAAGACCACCGTTTCTCCGACACACAGTGGAGAGGATTGTACATTTTGCTTAAGTGCTGGCCATGTGGCACCAAAAGTCATTTTGTTCCTTTGGATTCACAAGAAGAAAATTACCTCCATGTGCTCTGAGCAGGTCGTTTCCCCACTGATGTCTAGTGACTAATTCCCCCAGGTGACCAAACTAGTAGAGAAAGTTAGGTTTGAAAGCTGGGCATAGTGGCACACACCACTTATCCCAGAGCTCAGTAGGCAGAACCAGATATATCTCTAAGACCAACCAGAGCTACATGGCAGTCTCAAAAAACAAAACAAACAACAAATACTTGAATGGCTTTCACCGCTACCTCTGTCTTAAGTTTGTTTGCACACTTTGAAGAAGCACTGTGTCTCTAGAGCTCACCTGGAGCCGATTGGTATGTCAAGGTAACACTGGCAACCAGAGAATTCCCCCAGACAAAAGGGAGACTAGTCTCATGAATTCATAAACAGACTCAGAGTGGATAGCTAATAAAGGTAAAATGGGAATGAAATATTACTTTTAGCCACCCCATGAGTAGTAGACAAAGATATGCCAGGTCATACTTATACTTACTGAAGGTTTATCATTACTAAGATATCTGGGAGAAATACAAGAGTAAAATTATTTCTTCATAGCATATCGCAGGCCGTTCAGCGTGTGATATCCCAGGCTTTCCGTGCCTTCCTCAGGAAAGAGCTTTGATGTTTTATCTTCTGAGCAGAATTTTACATAGATAGTAAAAAAGGATTTGAATAGGCCTATGGTATTACTAATACTTTTTAGGTTGTTAGAATTCTGTAAAATTAATGATAAATCATGTTTTGTCATCTATATTATTGTATAGTATCCCCAGGAATGGCGTGCTCATACAAAGCCAGAAGTTCTGAGTTGTCCAGAGGTCCCAAAGCAGTGCAGCTGGAAGAATACCTAGAGTAGATGTGGGCGGGGTACTTAGCTGGGTATGGACACAGGAGGGTATGTTCCAAGTCTGTGGCATTCTCCACTGTGTAAAGATAGATCTACTGCAAGGATTTCCTTAAAGAAGTACTTGTAGCTGATAAATGACCTTCAAACTGATTTATAGCTCGCAGTAAACATTTTTCAAGCCATGGTATAATTCTGTGGTAGAGCACCAACATGCACAAGGCCTTGGATTTAGTTCTCAGTACTGGGGAAAAAAAACTATCATAACTTCTTAAATACATTTAATTATAAAGAGCATATTAATTTATGCCTGTTAAACACAGCCTTGTATGTTATTTATTCATATGGTACTGTGCTGTTTTCATTCCATTTTTTAAATGGAAATATATTTCATTTACATATGAAAGAAATTACTTATATACAAGTTGGAGGAAAGGAGAATGGCAAAAAGGCTCCTGAGGTGAAGGAAGCCAGCTCAGCTGGATTCTTAGCCCCTGCCCAGTCTGGACTGCTTTGCTCCCCACCTGCTGGTAGCCCTATCCTGTCTCTTTTGTCTGGTTGGTTCATATTTTTGTTCCTCCTATGGGACTGCAAACCCCTCCAGCTCCTAAAGTCCTTTCTCTAACTCCTCCATTGGGGACCCTGCACTCGGTGCAATGGTGGGCTGCGAGCATCCGACTATTTGTAAGGCTCTCGCAGGGCCTCTCAGGAGACAGCTGTATCAGGCTCCTTTCAGCAAGCTTTTCTTAGCATCCAAAATAGTGTTGGAGTTTAGTGACTGTATCTGGGATGAATCCCCAGATGGGACAGTCTCTGTTCTGTACTTTGCCTCCATATTTGCTTCTGTATTTTGTTCCCCTTTCTAAGAAGGACCAAAGCACCCACACTTTGGTCTTCCTTCTTAAGCTTCATGTAGCCTGTGAATTGTATCTTGGGTATTCTGAGCTTTTGGGCTAATATCCACTTATTAGGTAGTACATACCATGTGTGTTCTTTTGTGTCTGGGTTACCTCACTTGGGATGATATCTTCTAGTTCCATCCATTTGCCTAAGAATTTCATGAATTCATTGTTTTTAATAGCTAGATAGTACTCCATTGTGTAAATGTACCACATTTTCTGTATCCATTTTTTCTGTTGAAGGACATCTGGATTCTTTCCAGCTTCTGGCTATTATAAACAAGGCTGCTATGAACATAGTGGAGCATGTGTCCTTGTTATATGTTGGAACATCTTCTGAGTAAATGACCAGGAATGATATAGCTGGGTCCTCAGGGTAATACTATGTTCAATTTTCTGAGGAACCTCCAGACTGATTTCCAGAGTGGTTGTACCAGCTTGCAATCCCACCAGCAGTGGAGAAGTGTTCATCTTTCTCCACATCCTCGCCAGCACCTGCTGTCACCTGAGTATTTGATTTTAGCCATTCTGACTGGTGTGAGATGGAATCTCAGGGTTGTTTTGATTTGCATTTCCCTGATGACTAAGGATGTTGAACATTTCTTTAGGTGCTTCTCAGCCCTTTAAGTTTCTTCAGTTGAGAATTCTCTTTTTAGCTCTGTTCCCCATTTTTTAATAGGGTTATTTGGTTCTCTGGAGTCTAAATTCTTGAGTTTTTTGTATAGATTGGGTATTAGTCCTCTACCGGATGTAGGATTGGTAAAGATCTTTTTCTCAGTCTGTTGGTTGCTGTTTTGTTGTATTGACAGTGTTCTTTGCCTTACAGAAGCTTTGCAATTTTTTGAGGTCCCATTTGTCGATTCTTGATCTTAGAGCATAAACCATTGGTGTTCTGTTCAGGAACTTTTCCCCTATGCCCATGTGTTTGAGACTTTCCCCACTTTCTCTTCCGTTAGATTCAGTGTATCTGGTTTTATGTGGAATGCAAAGTGATCCGTTTTTATCTCCCTGTACAAAGCTCCAGTCCATTGTCTTTTATGCCCCTACCACAAGCCCCTTACATGCTTTTGCTTTACAGGGGAGCATGCCTGTTCTCCAGCCTTGAGTTTCACCATTGGACTACATACTTAGCCTGAGAAAAGGGCTTACAGACTAGAAGCTCTTCAAGGCAATAGGACTGAAACAGAGTGGGTTACAGGTCAGTGGTAGAGTACTTGCTTAGCATGTATGGTCCTGGGCTTCATCCCCAGCTCTGAAAAGTTCCCGTCAGTTCCCTTATATGTGACTTTTTTCCACTCATTCTTAAAAGGTAAAGGGCTTCTGGGAAGAAACAGGCCCTTACCAGCTGCTTTGAGAATTTCAAGGAATCTGGTTTGCTTTGATATCTGTATCTACCAGCTTAGTTCAGAGTGTTGACTCTGATCTCCTGGTACATAAGCAAGCAGAAACTGTATAGATGCATTGCAAAAGAAGGTCAAACAGGAATGCTTCTATTCGGGTCCTAACTCCTAAGCTGATTTCGAAGGAATCAAGCATTTGATTGGGGCAGAGAAAGAAGAGAACATTTCCAGAGAGAATGAATTCTGCCCAGGACCAGTTAGTTCATCACATCCTCAATAGCCAGGAGGAGGTCACCATCTCCAAAGAGGTAATGTCAGCTAGCTTGAGCAATGGGATCTTCATGAGAAATGGTGAAGTAAAATTTTCACAGCTTGGATAGACAATCAAAAGCAGACTGTGAATAGAAGGCCCAGAATAGTGCGTTCTCCTCCCGCCTCTCTC
>BDUI01000484.1:74010-101288 GCA_002335545.1 Apodemus speciosus | reverse complement strand
AATGCAGCAGTGCAGGGTAATACTAGAACAGGGAAGTGGGGAGGGGTGAATGGGGGAACCGGGGGAGGGAAAAAGACATATGGGACATCTGGGAGGCGGGGAATCCAGAAAAAGGGAAATGAAATGTAAATAAAGAATATATCCAATAAAAAAAATAAAAAAAGAAATGTAAATAAAGAATATATCCAATAAAAAAGAAATAAAAAAGAAAAAAAAGAAGACAGGCGACAACACATTTGTGTTCATTGTGGATGTGAAAGTAACACGCTTCCGATCAAACTGGCTGTGAGGAAACTCACACTGATGTGGCTAAAGTCAATCCCTTGAGAGGGCCTGATAAAAAAAGAAGGTGTATGCTCTGCCAGCTTCTGAATATGGTGATTTGTATGTTGCAGACACAGTTTGGATCATCTAAACCGAGTTCAGCTGGCTAATTTTAATTACACATTTTTTTCAAGATAAATAAAAGAGAGATGTTTGACATCAAGTATGTGACAAAGCATAGCCAACCCTAGTCAGGGCAACCTGATCATAGACTGTCAGCCCTCAAAACGGCAAGCTCAGTCAAATTTTTCTCTTTATTATAACCCAGCTGCAAGTATTTGTATAATAACAAAAACTGGACTAAGGCAGTATCTTAGCTGATCGGTCACTGTCTCGTCCTCCTCTCTGCCAGGACCTCCAGCTACTAGGCTACCCAAAAAGGAGGAAAGAGAGGAGTAGAGTGTGGTGGCAAGTACCTATAATCCTGATTATTAGAAGGTTGGGACAGAAGGATTGCAAGTTCCAGACCAGCCTGCTCCACATAGAAAGACTCTGTCTCACAAAAAGAGGAGGAGGAGGAGAATGAGGGAGGGAGAAAGAAATCACACAGTATAAGCCAACTGATACCAGAAATACTGGGCAAGAAGGCCAGGTGTGGATATAGGGATAAATGGAGGGGGGAAGAGGACAGAGGGAGGGAGGAAGAGAAGGAGGGAGAGAGGAAGGGAGGAAGGGAGGAAGGGAAGGGGGAAAGAGGGGAGTAAGGGAGGAAGGGAGAGAGAGGGCAAAGAGTAGGCAGGACATCACAAAGTCACCTATAGGCTGGGAATGAAGATCAGTGATAGACCATAAAACCACATGCACACAGCCCAGGATTCAACCCCCAACACCAAAATCAAATGTCACTCATATTAAGTGGTGGCAACATTAGATCTTTAAAAGACATTTTTATTAATCATTCCATTTGTTTACATCTCAAATGATATCCCACTTCCTGGTTACTCCCTCCACCAACCCCCATCCCATAATATCCCACTTCCCTGTTACCCCTAGGCCAGCGCCCCATCCCACATCTGCCCTCCCACCTTCCTTTTGCCTATATGAGGGTGCACCCCCACCTACCCACACTCTTCTGCCCCACCAGCATCCTCCTACTCTAGGGCATCAAACCTCCCCAGGACCAAGGGCCTCCCTTCTCGTTACTGTCGAGCCAGGCCATCCTCTGCTACATATTTATCTGGAGCCAGAGAGTCCCTCTAGGTACACTCCTTGGTTGGTGGTCTAGTCTCAGAGAACTAGGTGGTCAGGGCAGCCTATGTTGCTCTTCCAATGGGGTTGCAATCCCCCTCTGCTCCTCCAGTCCTTCTGCCAGCTCCCCCACAAGGTTCCCTCAGTTCAGCCTGATGGTTGGTTCCACACATCTGCAATGGTCAGTTGCTGGCCGGACCTCCCTAGGAACTGCCACATTTGGTTCCTGTCCACAAGAACCTCTTGACCAAGGCAACAGTGTTGGGTCTGGTGTCTGCCGACATGATGTATCCCCAGGTGGAGCCGTTCCCTGGTTGGCCCTTCCTTCAGTCTCTGTTCCATTTTTTGTCCCTGTTCTTCCTTTGAACAGGAACATTTCTGAGTTTAAAAAAAAAACAAAAAACTTTGAGATATGTGGGTGGCTGCATCCCTTGACCAGGGGCCATGCCTATCTACTGGAGTTGGTCTCCACGGGTTCTGTACCCCACTTCTCTGTGCATTACAGCCAAAGTCAATCCCATGGGGTCCTGGGAGCCTCACATTTCTCTGGTGTCTGGGACCCTCCAGTGGTTATCCCCAGTTCCTCATTCCCCCTGCTACCTATTTTTATTTGATTTTCAGACTCTCATACCTCTTTCATGTCTCCTCCAGATTCTGATACTGCCACCCTTATTTCCTCCTTCTTCTTTCTCCCTCCCTTGTCCCCTCTCCTTCCATCTCCCACAATCGTCCTCTCCTTCCCCCTCTCAATGCAGGTCTGAAGCATCTACCCCTGATCTTCCTTTCTTCTACGCTCCATAAGGTCTGTGGGTTGTATCATGGGCATTGTGAACTTCTGGGCTAATATCCACTTATTAGGCAGTACATACCATGTGTGTTCTTTTGTGTCTGGGTTACATCACTTGGGATGATATTTTCTAGTTCCATCCATTTGCCTAAGAATTTCATGAATTCGTTGTTTTTAATAGCTGGATAGTACTCCATTGTATAAATGTACCACATTTTCTGTATCCATTCTTCTGTTGAGGGACATCTAGGTTGTTTCCAGCTTCTGGCTATTATAAATAAGGCTGCTATGAACATAGTAGAGCATGTCTCCTTGTTCTATGTTAGAACATCTTTTGGGTATATACCCAGGAGTGGTATAGCTGGGTCCTCAGGTAATGCTATGTCCAATTTTCTGAGGAACTGCCAGACTGATTTCCAGAGTAGTTGTACCAGCTTATAATCCCACCAACAATGGAGGAGTGTTCCTCTTTCTCCATATCCTCACCAACCTCTGCTGTCACCTGAGTTTTTGATCTTAGATCTAACTGGTGTGAGGTAGAATCAAAATTCCAACTCAATACTTCATAGACTTAGAAAGAGCAATTCTCAATTTATTTGGATTAACAAAGTACCTAGGAGAGCAAAAACTATTCTTAAAAATAGAAAAAAAAAGAACTTCTGGGGGAATCACTATCCCTGACTTCAAGCTATACTATAGAGCAATAGTGATAAAAACTGCAGGGTATTTGTACAGAAACAGGCAAATAGATCCATGGAATAGAATTGGAGTCCCAGAAATGAACCCACACACCTATGGTCACTTGATCTTTGATAAAGAAGCTAAAACTATTCAGTGGAAAAAAGACAGCATTTTAAAAAGATTTATTTATTTATTTATTATATGTAAGTACACTGTAGCTGTCTTCAGACACATCAGAAAGGGGCGTCAGATCTCTTTACATATGGTAGTGAGCCACCACGTGGTTGCTGGGATTTGAACTCAGGACTTTCAGAAGAGTAGCCAGTGCTATTAACCATTGAGCCATCTCATCAGTCAAGACAGCATTTTCCACAAATGGTGCTGGCTCAACTGGTGGTCTTCATGTAGAAGAATGCAAATTGATCCATACCTATCTTCTTGCCCAAAGCTCAAGTCCAAGCGGATAAAACCAGATACGCTGAATCTAATAGAAGAGAAAGTGGGGAAGAGCCTCAAATACTTGGGCACAGGGGGAAACTTCCTGAACAGAGAACTAATGGCTTATGCTTTAAGAGCAACAATCGACAAATAGGACTTCATAAAATTGAAAAGCTTCTGTAAAGCAAGGGACACTATCAATAGGACAAAACAGCAACGTACAGGTTGAGAAAAGATATTTACCAACCCTGCATCCGATAGAGGGCTAATATCCAAAATATACAAAAAACACAAGAAGGCAGACTCCAGAGAACCAAATAACCCTATTAAAAATGGAGTGCAGAGCTAAATAGAGAATTCTCAACCAGGGAGTCTTGAATGGCTGAGAAACACTTAATGTTCAACATCCTTAGTCATCAGGAAATGCAAATCAAAATTAGATTTTTAAAACTCTTGCTCAAGAGTTTTTGTGGAGATGGTACTATTTCCTCCCCTACTTCAGTCAGGAACAAGAAGACAAAATACAAAAAAATCAAAGAAGGTATATTCACAGAGCAAAAAGAAATTTTACTAGTGCTTCTCATTTCATCATTATCTTGAGTATATAATGTTAAAACCGGAAATGTGTATCAGTGGTAGAAAACATGTGTAGCAAACTGAAGGCTTTTTCTTCATGCTTGGCACCAGAACAAACAAACAAATAGAAAAGAAAAAAGCAATATTGGTTCAAGGGTTTTACTGAATAACAATATAAAATGTAAAGAGAGATGTGGTCATCACACAGTTGATAATTTTAAAAGAGGTGTAAGTGAGTGAGCCAACAGGTTGTTCAGCATTTGCTCTGCTGCTGAGAATAGATAAGGTACTGGCTTGGGCTGCTAAACCCGTGGACTCTAGGGCAGAAACCTTGTTTTCCCAGATCCTTGGTTTTAAAATGATACATTATATCCACAAATGAAAGGGGATCATATTTTGTCCTATGACAATGCAGCTTTTCTTGTTGGGAAGGCAAGTGTAATCTGCCCTTCAAAATGACTTGCTGGGGATGTTTAGAATGTATATCTCTATCTGGAAAAGTAACTTTCTTTATTCGAGAAATCAGGTAGTCTCAGAAACCTGATCCAAATTGCCATTCCTTTAGTGATGGGTTGGGGACATGTGTTCTACCATTAATGTTTTTTTAGAGAGGGGGGGGGGAATGGGAAGTAATTACGTTTAAAAACACATGACCTTCTGGAGCCTGGGAGCCAGTTTAGCTGAAAAAAGCACTCCATGGGTACACTCCATGAAGTGCATGCGCGCCTCCCCCAGCCCCTGCGTGCACTAACTACATTAGTACATAACATAACCTTTACAAATCAAACAAATGAAATGTCCACAAAAAGAAGAGCCACCAGGATGGGATGCTGTTGGGAGGCGTGGCCTGGGATCTAGTACCAGGTCTTCTAGTGGTTGAGGAGGTGTCCCTWAAGGGAATCTGGCACCCCCTGTCTCTCTGTCTCTCTGTCTCTGACTCGAATTCCAGCTTTGATGTGGTGACTTGCCACAAGTTCAGAAGAGACAAAGCTAAATTGACCCTGGATTGAAATCCTTAAAGCTTCGGGTCCATAGAAACTCTTTCCCCCTTCTTTATACATTTCTTATCTCAGCTATTTCCCATAGTTAGGGAAAATGGAGTGGCACGCCCTGTTCCTCGCTGGCTAGGAGCCGCTGATGTGATGGCTAATTTGGGTTGCTGGTTTGACTGGATCAATTAGTTCATGTCCCTACTAAGAGTGTTTTTCACATTTCACAGATGAACAAAGTGAAGATCTCAGAGAGTGTATCGCTGAGTGGTATAAAGTCCGACACCCAGAGAATGGTACTGTCAAGCTCATCATCCAACTCCAAGTTCATCCTCTGATAGTACATGGAAAACCCAGAGTGTAAGGAGATTTAGAGAAGATATAGTCTTTTAAAATATTTCTAACACTTATTGTGTGAATGTGCATGTGTATGATGTTTATACATGTGTCCAGAATGGCAGGTGTCTCTCTGTGTGTGTGTGTGTGTGTGTGTGTGTGTGTGTGTGTGTGTGTAGTCAGAAGAAAGCTCTGTGGAGTTGATTTGTCTGGTTTTTTTTTAATGTACATGTATGGGTGCTTTGCCTGTCTGTATATCTATGCAACGCACACACACTCTTGGTGTCTGAGGAGTCCAGAATTCGACATCGGATTCCTTGGGACTAGAGCTATAGATGATTGTGTGTTGCCCTGTGGGTGCTGGGAATGGAACATGGGTCCTCAGGAAGAGCAGCCAGTGTTCTTCACTGCTGAGCCATTTCTCCAGCACATCCTATCACCTTTACATGTGTTCTGGAATTGAATTTTGGTCATCAGGCAAGCCAGGCAAGTGCTTTTACAAACTGAGTCATCTCCCTGGTCCACATAAATGCATTCTTCACCCTGGCGACTATGGCACACCATACTTTGGGAACCTCACATTATAATCTAGAGGGAAGCAGGGCCCCGGTTATATGTCCCACAGCTACACCTCTACCACAGGGTGTAGGCATGTCATTTCTATCACTGGCTGGGGCAAGTTATGACACATGAAAAGTGTGGTTCATCAGAGTACTGGATGGGCTTTTTACTGGTTCCTGGCAGCCTTCCGCTCTCTGGAATTCTTTCGCTTGAAGGACTTGGGCCCCTTGTTTTTTGTTGTTGTTGTTGTTTTGTTTTGTTTTGTTTTGTTTTTCTATAACACCCCAGAGCCTTGCTCTCCTCCTGCATCCCCTTCCTGACCAGCAAGGCCCCTGGTCCAGCTCCGCCTGCCTCCTCGCCCCGCCCTCCAAGCCCCGCCCCCGAGGACGCCCCGCCCCTTCCCTGGGGAGGCCCCGCGAGAACGAGGGGGCGGCGCCCGGAGGCCTTGGGAGCCCAGGGGAGCGCGGCCGCCAGACACAAAGAGCGGCTGAGGGACGCGTGCTGGGGTGTCTTACCCGGCTCGCTTTGCACCGGGCTGCCGGAGCCCGCAAGCCGAACTCAGCGTTCATAGAGCGGAGCCTCCTACTCCCCAGGTGAGCGGGGCGTGGAAGAGGAGCTGAGGGGAGGGGAGCCGAGCGGGGCCGAGGGGTGCCGAGCTGGGCCGAGGAGGGCCGAGCCGGGCCATAGGGGTCCGCATCCTCGTGCTGCGGCCGGTACACAGCGAAGCGAAGGCTTGGGATGCAGGCGCGCGCTCGGAAAGACATATCAGGGTCTCACTGCTCTGCGGCGCTCTGGGACCGGGAGCGGTGGTCCGCACCGAACTCAGCGTGCTGGTGGGGTGCATCCGCCACCCCAAACTTTGACGTACCCAGAGAGCGGGTTGCCTGGGCCCGCTGTGCTTCCTGCCTTCGTCCTCTTTTTGACGAGGGGAACTGGAGCGGGAGGTGACCCCGGCCTGTGACTGAGCCCCCTTCACAGTCCCCCCCACCCTGAAAATCCAGGGACCATGCTTGATTGGGAGCACCTGCTGGCGTTGTTACCGCGCGTCGGTCTCTCCTGTGCCTGGTGAAGTCGTCCTTGCGATCTCTGGTTGTATTATCAGTTTGCACTTAGTTGTTGAAAACTGGGACACCTCTCTCTGAGGCGGAGAAGCCTGTTGCATCTGTGTCAAGGTCGTCCCTGCCAGCGCACCCGTTCTGCTACTTTGTTGTGCGCTTGCGAGGCTGATCCATCCGTAATTGAGTAGCAGTGACCCGGTGTTTGGGTTCATTCAGTCTAGTTGTCTTAAGTCCACAAATTGCACGATGGGAGTCCAACTCAAGGTTTCTTAGATACATACATTGTCAGGGGCTCTCTGTAGCTCATTGTATGGGGTGGAAGAAAAGAGTGATGCGCCGTCTCCTCTACAAGATTTAGCCAAGTTTTAGAACCAGGGAGGAAGTCCAGCAAAGGCCCCTGCAGAAGGTCACTTCATGTGCAAGGCAGGAGGCAGAAAGGGGCTGTGAAGATGATGTTTGCCCGAGATTTCCAGGTTCTTGACTATGGATTTACTGCCTTTAAAGCAGGGGTGTGTGCGAGAAAAGAAAAAGAGGAAAGAAGGTTGGTCTGTTCAACAGAACACTAAGCTGTGCACTTTATGTACTACTGTGTGCAAGAACAGGTGTAAATGAGAAGGAACACGCCTGTGGAATTGGGGCAGCAGCCAGCTTGCCTGCACTGCTCATTTTATGTCATCTGTTCGTGGCTTCAACTACTACAGATCAAACCTAGTCAGTAGTCATTTGCCAGACACTAATGTTTTGATGGAAGACAAACCACATATGTGAAGGTGGTCCTAATAGGAACCGAAAAATGCCTATTAGGGGTGTCAGCCCTGTAATCTTGTGATGAATCGCTGATGTCGACAGTCTCATCTAGCTTTATAGGAGTTATTGCATCCCGTTGGGTGGAGTGCATGATATTTACTTGTGGAGGTTCTGGGGATGGGGCCCACGGTCTCAGATATGCCAACCTCTACTGCTGAACCACGTCCTCAGCCCAGGAACAATAAGAAGCATCTCTTACCTGTTTATGTATTTACTATACTTCTGCATGGCCTCAGTGCTGCTATACTGTAAGGTGATGTGCTCTGCTGTGCCAGCAGCAGTCTCGAGCATCTCACGGATGTGGACCTTGTTCACTGTGTTGAGAGGCCACTCAGGTGACAAACTTTCACTCTCTAGGCTAGTATATGCATTTGCACATGGTGAGATAAGTGCAGTGGCGAAATTGCCAAATGACACTTCGTAGTGCGTATCCCCAGCATTAACAACGCCAGTCTTCATATTTTCAGTAGGAGAAAATAAGTTAGGCTTCTCCAAAAACTGGAACTTCAGATAAGATGTAACAACATTGACTTAGAAAAAAAGAACACGCTATAAAGAAAAGGTCAGGACTAAACTTTTTAAAATCTGCATAAACTAATAGAAAAATGGGCTTTCTCTAACTCATTTTATGTTGCACTCTGAAGTCATGCTAGGTCCATGCTAGTGAATGGATGGACTGTGGTCATTTGATGACAGCTAGGTATAAATTTCTTAAAATTTGCATCTTTAGGAATGGCAGCAGAATTCTAATGGATGTTATTTGGTGGGTGGGACTCTCTAAATTTTCAGGATTTAATCCAGGTGACATTTGTGCCTCCTTTCTAGCGTGGATACCTGCCTTTGAGTCAGACCATGGCGGGGCAGCTGTTGGGTACCTCTCCTTTGCCTGGCTGAATAAAGATCCGGAAGCAGGATAGACAGTCTGGGGCCGTGTCCTGGCCTCACACCTGGCCTGGAAGGTTTCCTTCTGTGTGCTTTGCTGCTTCCCTGATTATCAGTATTTGAGTGTCAGTGACTCTAGGTTTGGCTTTAACTCAGTCCTTGGCTTCAGTAATGAATTAGAAAATTCAGGCTCAGTGCCAGAAATTTTGTTACTCACAGCAGGAGACCAAAAATTTTGGCTCAGACTCTCCCTGGAGCTGTTGGAAGGTGACCTCCATAGCAGGCTTAGCTCCTCCAACCCCCATCCTCCTGGGTGACCGTGAGCCCACTAGCTTCTGACAGTTCTGTTTGAAGCAACAGAGGTCTTTAAGGAACTGATGAGCCATGTGTAGTAAATCTCCCATGTATAGATAACATATATAACATATAGCTAGCACGGTGCTTCCCCTTGTCTCTGGTAAGACTTAAGTGATGGAGAGGGTATGAGGCTTCTTGTTTCCCAAAGGCTGGATGGAATATGTTCTCCCTTGCATGCAAGTCATGTTTTGTTTCTGGAAGAAACCAGAGCCCTACACATAATTTTGATTGCTCAAGTTTGAAAAGAATGCTGGCCTGTATTGCAGGGTTTTTTTTTTGTTTGTTTGTTTGTTTTGTATCTCCTTAGAGAAAAGCAGTGTTTTCTTTGTCGTGTGATATGATACAGTCTCTGATATCCCAGTTATCTTATCTAGGGGTCCGCTTCATGGAGTAAGTAATGGTTTTGGTGTGTTGGAGTGTCACTGAGGGGGTAACAGTCTATTAGGGAAATCACAAAGCTCTGGGTTTTTCAGTCTTAAAGAGTTTTGCACATGCAGATATATGTCAGCCAAGATGTTTTAGCTGCCAGGATGGAAAACATAGTTTAGTACATTGTAAACGAATGAGGAGGTGACAAGAAGATTTCAAGGTGTCGCTGTGGCTGAGGTTCATTAGTCATTTACCTGCTCCTCTGTGCATAGCATTATGTAGGGTAGGCTGTGTGTATCACCTCAGGGTTCCTGCTGAGTGCGAGTGCAGACAGTGTGTGCAGAAGTGCCCACTGTAGCTTCCTAGCCCCCCCCCCATGTTTCCATCCGAAGACTTCCCTACAGAGACTGCTCCTCCTCCCAAGGTGCCTTTTGTCTCCTTGATCCAGCTGTATACCTAAACTCTGTTTCCTTGTGTATCCTTATGTCTAACCCCACCTCCTTGTGCAACTGGCTGCTGTAGTCCCAACTCTCTATTCAAATCCATATAACAAACATGGGGAACTTCTGGGGTGCTGAGATTTCTTTAGCAGGGAGCCCAGATCCCTCCGTTCCAGCTTTCTGTCTGTGTCTGTCTGTTTCCATCCCATTCCCTTGCTGCCTCGGTGAAGTCCCTGGAGCGCTACATGAATGCGGCAATAATTAGTCTAGTGGGTTAACAAACAAAAGGAGTAGGAGGAGGCCAAGCTGGGGAAGATTTGGAAGATGTTGGAAGGGAGAAGTGGAAGAGGGTTCTGATCAGTTTCATTCTATACATGTCCAGAATCCTCAAAATTAAAGAAATTAAAATTTGAAAGCATTTGCCTTCTGTTTACAGTGATTTAGAGTCTACTGTATTCTTATTCAAAGATATGTCTTCCTTAAGATAGCATTTCTGAATTTGGGGGGCACCTTAAAATTGATATTATCTTTGCATCCATCAGATTTTGATACTGTTTTTCTTTGTCAGTTGTCTTAGAATCAGTGGCCTCTTAGGTTTTGGAAGGGTGGTATCTTTCTCTGGTTCCAGTGTCTGAAGAGGAGGGGAAGACGACGGCCCCCTGAGTAGCTTCAGGTGCAAACATTCTGTCTCTCATGCCAGCATCCGCGTGCCAGACTGCTCTCTTGCTTTCAGCCGTTTCCGCCCTTCACTTTGTGCAGGTACGGATACTCTAGACCAGATTTCTGCCTTCACCTCCACACCTGAGTCCAGTCTTCCTGGACTGGAAGCAGAAAGGAGCAGAAAGCTGGTTTCTGTCAACGCTGGCTTCAGAAGGTGCACGCTCAAACTCTAGTCCCCAGTGGAGATCAGAGACTGACCTTAAAGTGCCTGTGGTTGAGGTGTGGACGAGGCATTTGACTGGTCATGCTCCTGTGTAGGTTTGCTAAGGACGGGGTCATGTTCTAAGAAATGCTTTGACAGGCGAGGTCATAACTGTACAACCATCACAGAGAGTAGGTACACAAACGAAACCATCTGTTGGTGCCCCTGGGATCCATGTTGAAGATGCAGTTTTTCTTAACTAGGTCCACCAGCCTCAGCCTCCTGTGCTGAGATCATAGGCGAGGACCATCAGGCCCAGCTTCCGCACCATCTTCATGGAGCAATGATGCTGCTGTTTTGGTTTGTCTCATTTCTCCAAATAAGTAGAATCCACCTGCCTGTGCCTCCTTCGCCTTTTTTCTCAAGGGGAAAGTTTCCAAGATAATGGATGAGGCAGTCTAAAAGTTCCAAAGCTCTGGACGTCTGTGACTTACAGTAGGAGTGTTTTTAAACATCCTCTGCAGTTAGAGTCGTAGAGTGGCAGGCATATTAGGCAGGCAGCTCTGTGCTCCCCATGGACGGGTATGAGCCTGATCTGTCCTGGCAGCCGGCTCTTCCATCAAGTTCCTTTTCTGGACCGGTCACTAGTTCCTGGTGATTCTTTTCACTGAGTCGATTTGTCTTCACTGGGTAACTTATTCCTGGCCCCAAGGAACCTCGTGCAGTATTTACAGTGTCCCTGAGGTGCTCTGTTGTCTCCTGCTGGGCCTCTTGTCATGGTAGTGCTAGAAACTCCTGTAATCTCTTTAGATGGATGTTGAGGTCCTCTGTGAGTCACTTAGAAATGTTTCCAGCCCAAGTCTAATTTTTACTGGTTCTGGATTTCTGCTTGACTAAGAGGAAACTCCACATCAGCCCAAGATTATAACTTTTTAGGTTATTTTGTTTGGCATGTCTTTTAAGTAGAGGAACCCAGTGATTGCCTCTTTGCCTGGTGTCTTGCCTGGTGGTGTTTATCTGTATTTAGGATGACTAATTGGGGGAAATTCTGAATCCCTTTGGAACCTTCCAGTTGTTGGTGTTGACCCTCACAGCAGGCGCATTCTTTAGAAGTAGAAATCCAAAATATTAATTCTCCTCATATTTTTTGGACGGTTTGTGGGTAGAGATTAAACAAAACAAAACAAAATGATCAMCAGTGTGTGTTATGCCTCAGGCTCCCAATTGCATGGCTGGAATTTCAGATAGGACGTTAGAATAATTACTTAAAGATTGTGTGAATGTGAGTATTCCTGGGGTTTTCCGATTAGATTTTATAGGCTCTGCTATTTTCTTCTCTTATTTCCTTTATATATAGTTAATGTGAAACCAACTTACACCCAAGTTCTGGTAAAGAGAAAGCATCTTAGTGGGGGTTTGGTTTTGTTTTGTTTTGTTTTTGTTGTTTTTTGTTTTTTTATGGGTAGAGTGGATTGGGATGTGAAGTGCTTGATTGAAACTTTTCTGCTTAATTTGGAGGATTGTTGACATTAATATTCTTTCCCTGTAGTTAGGGGTACTAATACAGATTTTTCTATGATATTAAGACTCCCCATTTGGTAGGGAAGTAAAAGAGATAATGTTCCAATATATTTTGGATATGAAGTCCCTGCACTTCATAGAAACATTGTTTGTTTCTAGATAGGATTTCTTTTCTTTGTATATCCCTAACTGTCCTGGAAATAGCTCGGTAGTCCAGGCTGCCCTTAAACTCAGAGATCTGCCTCCCAAGTGCTAGGATTAAAGGCATGCACAACCACTGCTGGGCTCGTAGGAATATTTTTAATTTAAAATATTATTTTATGTGCATCGGTGTTTTGGCTGTATATATGCCTGTGCACCAACCAGTCTTGTGTCCAGTGCTCTGGAGGCCAGAAGCAGGCACTAAATCCTCTGGAACTTGAGTTATGAGTTGTGAGTGAGTTGTGAACCACCATGTGGATGTTGCGAATAGAATCTTGATCCCCTGGAAGAGCAGCCAGCACTCTTAACTGCTGAGCCATTTCTCCAGCTCTGAAACATTTATTTAGGTACTAAACATTCCTAGTGTGTGTGTGTGTGTGTGTGTGTGTGTGTGTGTGTGTGTGTGTGTGTGTGTGTGTGTGTGTGTGTGTGTGTACGTACTGTTGGAAGGAATGAGGAAATTTTTTTTTTAAAGTTTGTTTTATAACTGGAGTTAGGACTCATTTAATCAGCTCTTTAGCCTTATAGCCAAGACCCATGTTTCTTGCCACTGGAAAAAGCCAACTACTGGAAGGACAGTAGTTATTTGGGCAAAGAAAACGACTTACTTGGAAAGCTAGTATGCTCTTCTGTTTTATGTCAACTTTATATAAGCTAGAGTTTTCTAAAAAGAAGAAATCTTAATTGAGAAAATCTCTCCATAAGACCCAACTGAAAGACATTTTCTTAATTTGTGATTCATTGGGGAAGGCTCAGCCCATGTGGGTGATGCCATCCCTGAGCAGGTGATCTTGGGTTCGATAAGAAACCAGAGATTGAAAAGTTATTTCAGTCTGTTGCACAGTGCTGCATGGGACAGAAGCAGGCTCAGCAAGTGATGGAGGGGACCGCGGCCAGTTAGATGAACTCTGTATACCCCTTGCAGAGGCATCAGCCTTGGTCCCACTGAACCAAGTTCAGAAACTGAAGAATCCTTTCAGCTTCTCCTGGTTCTTGGGGGTCTGCTCAACCAACTGCTAGGTTGGTCTCCTGTCTGTGTGGGCAAGTTCCAAAGTTTAAATGATTTTTTTTTTTTACTCATGGCCAAAATTTAGAAGATGCTGTGAATATCATTTTGAACTTGTGTAAATATATGAAAGAGAAAGAAAGAAAGAAAGAAAGAAAGAAAGAAAGAAAGAAAGAAAGAAAGAAAGAAGGCCAAGCACGCCATGGAGGGCAAGCCAGTAAGCAGAAGCCCTCTGTAGCCTGTGCATGAGCTTCTGGCTCCAGGGTCCTGCCCTATTTGAGTTTCTGCCCTGATTTCCTTCAGTTTGGAAGTGTAAGCCTAATAAACCCTTTCTTCCCCAACTTGCTTTTGGTGGTGATTTCATCACAGCAATAGAAACCCTAACTGGGACAGCCAGCGTGCAGCCTATGGCCAACAAAGATCACCTTGCTAGGTGTTATGGATAGAAACAAGGCCTGCAAAGGGAGTCAGGAAGGTAGGTTAACACAAGCATGCTTAGAAACGTTGGGAGGTCTGCTTTTCTGATACCAGGCAAGGCTGCTCTCTCTCAGCTACTGGGGCTCCCGGGCTCTGTGAATCTAAAGAAAAGGTTCTGATTAGAAAGTTCTAGAACTCACATCTTTTTAGCTCCTTTTCTCTGGATGGGTTCCAATGCAATTACAAAAGACATAATTTTCCCCATCAGGAGAAGATAAACTGAAGGCTATCCTCTGGAGAACGGGTAAGTAGAGACAACTTCCTGTGGAGGACAGGGGAGGTCTGTGGAAGACAACTTCTTAAACAAGATGGTAAAGGACAACTTTTCACTGTAGAGTCAGAGACATCTACTGCAAAGCTGGTGGGAAAGCAGTGTGTATAAAAGCATGCATGTTGTGTGTGTATGAGTGTGTGTGTGTGTGTGKGGGGGGGGTGATGTCAATGGTGTATGTGCACATGTGAGTGAGGCCGGAGGAGAACATTGAGTGTCCTGCTCTACCTGTCACTTTATTCCCTTAGAATAGAGTTTCCCATTGAATCTGGAGCTCACTGGTGGCTCTTGGTTTATTCCTAGCTAGAGTGGCTGGCCAGTGAACCCTAGAACCCTGTCTGTGCTTTTTTGTTCTCTTACTAAAAAATTTGTGAGTTAATACCTCATTAGAAAATGGTACTTGGGGAGACCCACATCTGTATTCCTAGGACATGATTATTCTACACCTTTGGCTGTAGAATAAACTGTCTTATATTCCTTTGAAATGAGAACTGTCGCTTTCATTGAAACCAGAGTCTACATCTGTGAAAGTGTCACTTTGACTGGATTATAGCCCCTGTGGCTTTAAAATGTATTCAATATTTTGTGTGGGTTTCATAAAACTTTATAGAAAATTGAAATTTTCTTTGGTCAGACACTGATTTGCATTGCATAAGATTTGTGATATAATTCAAATATAAATTTAGACATGTATCTATCAATTTTATGACATGTTAAAGCATGTGTGTGGGTTGTATGGAACTGAAGTGTCTGAGTAAAGTTTTCTTTTCAAGGCTCTGCGACTTAGTATGTTGCCAAGGCTGGTCTTGAACTTTCGTACATAAGTGGTTCTTCCACATCTGCCTTCCAGGAAGCTATGATTATGGGATATTCCTGGATGATTAACCTTTGAATTACAGTTATGAAGGGGAAAAATCAAATGTATAAAAACTGTAATGTTCTTCATTACAGTGATTTCCAAGAGAAATATCGCTTTCCAAGGGCACTCCTACAAATATTGGGGCCAGAAAATGTTTTGAAGCCATTTGAAAGAAATTTTTACCATCTTCAAAGTATACCTCAAACACTGCATCATAGAGTACTAACTGTTGCTTTTGCTAAGGATGCCGTAGTGGGATCTCTTGGACTTGTCAATGTGTCTTTTTTTTACTCTGGATGATAGGTATGAGTGTGTTCGCTTTATAAACATGCGCACGCTTTCCTAAAGTGCTTGCTGCAGCCTGCTGTGGCTGCTCTAGGGAGTGTTGCTTGTGAACTTTTTGCATCTTTTGGGGATTGGACATTTGACCCTCCCACACATAGGAGAGTCTCCCTCAGTCGTTTTGCAATGATCTTCCTGTATTACAGCAGGATATGCTGAACTCAGAAGCACCATGGGTAAGATCAGAGCCCTATCTTCTCCATGTTTGTCCCTGAGAGGCTCACCCTCCTTACTGCCATCTGGTGGGGAAAATCTATCATAAGCAGGTTTCCCACCCAGGTTCCTGGGTGTTAAATGTCTGTGTTTGTCTTTAAAAAAAAAAATAAGTTACCAGATTCTAGTTCAGGCAAATGCTGATGCTGACCTAGCTTATTTATTTTAGACTAACTCCTCTCCGCTCTGGACTTTGGAAGAAACTATTGTTTTGCTATGGAAAATGACTACAGTTGTTATTTTATTCTCTCTCTCTCTCTCTCTCTCTCTCTCTCTCTCTCTCTCTCTCTCTCTCTCTCTCTCTCCTGTTTGTTTTTTGAGATAGGGTCTCATGTAGCCCAGGTTGACCTCAAACTTTCTGTATAGCCAAGGATAACCTTAAACTTCTGACCTTCTGCTACCACCTGGTAGGAGCTGGTATTACAAGCACGTGCTACTAATGTCAGACCCAGTTTATGGGCTGCTGGGGATTGAACCTGAGGCTTCCTACATGCTAGGGAACAGTCTAGACTACTGAGCCACATCCACAGTTCGTGCTTTTTCCTTATAGTTGTCTTTAATAGTGAAGGAAGTTAGAGAGATAGCAAAGCCCAAAGGAGAGAGGACAGCAATGGCTGCTCCTGAGTGTCCCTAGCCCTGACAGACCACTGTCAGCCAGTGCGTGGCTCTATTTAAAATGCCACTTCTGCAGCTCTTGCTTTATATCACATGCATCTTTTCCAGGAGCATCTTAAGGCCGCTTAAGATTCTCATATTTAAAAAGAAATGTAGGAACTAGCTTTCAGTATAGTGAGACTTTGAATGGGAAGGCTGGTAAAAAAGAGAGGCTGAGTTGATGTGAGAATTCCTGAGATACTCATGGGGACCTTGTTGCTGCAGGGCTGGCCCTCCTGAGTATCATTGATTCTAGCCAGACTCTGCTCAGCCAAGCTCATTGCACAGCAAGAGCCGTTGATCTTAACAAACGAGCAGAGCTCTGCGCGAGTTGCCATCAGAGCTGCAAGAATGGCCCTTTGTACTAGTGTACACCTATTTTAATCCCAGCCCTCAGTAGGATCATTACAAGTTCAGGGCCACGTAGTGTAAGACCTTGTCTCAAAAATGGTGAACAAACCATAAACCAAACAAAGCTATAACGGAAAATAATGACTATTCCTTTTGTCTCCTTTTCCTGCTGGTGCAGTGCCCCTGTTTTTCTCTCTGGATACCCTTTTGAGGCAACTCTGGTTTTTGTATTGGAGTAATACTGGCTTCATAAAAGCAATTTGGTAGCATTTCTTTCTTTTTCTTTGTAGAATTATTTGACTTGGTAACTCCTGCAGTCTGTCTAGCTTGGAGCTTTTAATTTTTTTACTAGTAGGCAATTCTCACTTCTGGATTGATTTAACTTTTTTGTCAAGTGCATCTAGAAATGCATCAATTTTTTTCGATTTTTCAGTTTGGTGGAATATGTCCTTGTGATGTTCTGAACTTACTGATATCTGTTGTAATATCTCTATTGATCTCTAATTTTATTGAGTCTTCTCTCTGATTTAGTCAGTTGACCCAAGAGTATGCTTTGTTCATCTTTTCAAAGAGCCAACTCATTGCTGCATTAATTATTTGTATTATATCTATACTATTTCTGCTCAGATTTCTTTCTCCTCATCTTCTGCTTCTGTGTCTGACATGTTTCTCATGATGTGTCATCAAGCTGTTCCTGTTAGATCTGATTTTTTTTAATGTAGACACAGCTATAACACCCCTCTCTTCATCATATCTCATAGGATTTTAGATGCTGCATTTTCAACTGTGTGATAGACAAACACCATTACAGTTCTTCTTTTCTGGTTCTACCCACAGTCCCATTATCCCGGGTAGGGGACATCAACACCTGCATGATTAGGTTTGGAAACCTAAGACACCCACATGTCTAGAAAGAGGAATTTTAGGGGTTAGGCCTAAAAATTTAAGAGATGCAAACCTGTCACCACAAGGATGACAGGGATAGTGAGTTACTACTTGGCCAGCCTGTGCCTYACAACAGCAACCTGCTACAAAGAAAGAAAGGGCCAAGAGATCCCACCATTGTGTCAAGATAGGTGAAATGAGAGGGTAATATGCTGAGCAAAGGAAGCCACAAAAGGAGGAAAACATCAGATACAGGAACCTAACAGGCGATGCTAAAATGATGTTGGCCTAAAGATGGAAATGAGCCAGCGTGTAGCAGGAAGAAGTCAGAGATGTACTGCAGGCAATGAATGTAGTGAATTATTGGGAATAAGCCAGGTTCTAGTCACCTGGGCTACTAGTATGATGAGATAATGTATCAATAAATAATGGTGGCATTTGGTGGCTTAAATATATAATAAAATTTATTTTGAAAAAAAAATAATTTTTTTTTTTCATGACAAGGTTTCTCTGTATATCCCTGGCTGTCCTGGAACTCACTCTGTAGACCAGGCTGGCCTCAAACTCAGAAATCCGCCTGCCACTGCCTCCCAAGTGCCATCACTGCCTAGCTAAAATAATAATCTTTGTATACCACATAGAGATTCCTGTGTGGGACTCTTGGTAACACTTCTGCAGGCACAGCATGGTACCCAGCTCTCTGTCCACATCCTGGTGGTTCATGTTCACCCAGACACACAATGCCTAATATCAGCAACCATTTGGCTTTCAAACTCTGGGTTCTTTGAAAATGGTTTCAGTTCTGCAGGCATGTAGTGATGTCACTGCTGTGTGTGATGCCAACATAAAGAGCCCACAAAGTACCTGGCACTGTTCTGTATGGGCTTGTGTGGATGGCAGTCTTTCTTGAGACTTCCTACTGGGGAAGTGGTGTCCATGCCTAGGTGACTAGGGGGCGCAGTGACACCAGCTGACTCTCCCTGCTCCATATACACAGCAGTGGAGGTAATGGAGGGGGGGTCAACTTGAGAAACACCTTGGCTCTTGCCAAGACAGCCAGGTATCGCCCTCAATAAAATCTCCAAATTGCCTCAGACACTGTTCCCCTACAACAAGGGATCAGTAAAACATCCTGAGTGTTCCCTAGATCAGCAGACATTTTTAATTGTTCCTCTCAGTCCATGCACTTGTGGGTCTAGATCTGGTCCTATTTCTCTGTCAGTCAGCAGCAGCCTCTTCCTTCAAGGAGATGTGAAAACGGGGTTTTGGTAAGAATTACAAGAAGACCAGTTGTGCATAACCTTGACCACTCCTTTGTGATGGCCTGAACCAGGAAACCTCACCTGTGTGCCTCTCTTCCACCCACGGTGTCTGCTCAAAAAGGTGGCCCTTTCCTAGGACCGTGCAGGTGAGGCTGGCTGCAGGCCTTGTTTTGTATTGAGAGATGTTCCTGGTGTTTTTCTGCAGTTTCCACAGCATCAGGCTTTGGAATGTTCATGGATTGGTGCCAGAAACCTGACCTTCCTCAGCCTGCAATGGAGATAACAAGGTAGCAGCAGCCAGGGCAGCAAGGACAGGTGCATGCCAGGTAACAGTTTTGTGGTAAAACTGACCAAAATAAGCAAAACAGTTTGCCCTAGAAAATAGGGTGAGGAGATGGAGGGACCCAGTTTCTCCTTAACCACATTTGAAGGTCTCTGGGTCTCTTTACTCGGTGGGAATGGAGCAAGTCACCATGGGCCACACTGTCATATCAGGGATCTCATCTGTTTTGCCATCAACATTTCTGCCTGCCTGCAGTAATTCTTCCCAGTACCTTCTCTGCACTACAGTAGCAAGAACTTCAGTCCACAGGTAAGCCTCACCTTGCACATGGCTGGGTACCCTGGGCCAAAGTGGGGAACACGGCTCATACTGGCTTCCATGACTCCTAGAAAGCAGTAGAATAGGTGGTTGATATTTCAGACAGGAGTGGAGACAAGAGAAAACTGATTTGGAGGGACATTTCCAGAATGGGGAGTCACTCAAAATATGAAATTACCTTGTTTGTAGTGGATTCTCCTCACTTCAAGGAAACTTCATTAGCATCAGTAGTGTGTGAAGCACATTAGGAGGGTTCTCTCTCTCTCTCTCTCTCTCTCATACACACACACACACACACACACACACACATACATTCTGCTAAATTTTTAGTAGATTAATGGAGAAGTTTAAAGTTCTAATTTAATAATCAAATAATTCCTTATTTCTACTTTTATTGTTCTCCATTAATTCATTCATTCATTCATTCATTCACTCACTCATTCATTTTACATCCCAACGGCTGCTTATACTCCCAGCTTCCCCCAGTAGAGTCTCCCCCACCATTACCCCTCCCCTTCGCCTCTGAGAGGGTATAGCCCCAGGTATTGCCCCCACCTCATTGGATCAAGTCTCTGCAGGGTTAGATGCATTCTTTCCCACTGAAGCCAGACAAGGCAGCCTAGTTGGGGAAAAGTATCCACAGACAGACAACAGTTTTAGATATAGCCCACATTCCATTTGTCTGGAGACACACATGGACACTGAGCTATACATCTTGTACATATGTGCAGGAGACTGCAGTCTAGCTTGTCTATATGCTCTTTGGTTGGTGGCTCAGTCAAGTGTCCAAGTTAGTTAATTCTATTGGTCTCCCTATTCCTTCAGGGCCATAAATTCTCCCCTCAACTCTTCCATAAGGGTCACCAAGCTCCATCTAATGTTTGGCTGTGTCTGCTTCTGTTTCATTCAGCTGCTGGGTGTATCATCTCAGACCAAATTTATGGCAGGCTCCTGTCTACAAAAATAACATATCATTGATAGTGTTTGTGATTTGTGCTTGTCAATGGAATGGATCTCATGATTGGCCAGTCATTGGTTGGCCATTCATTCCCTCTGTCTCTACCCTATCTTTGTCCCTGCACACTTTGTAAGCAGGACACATTTTGGGACTAAGGTTTTTTGCATTGGTGCCCTTATTCCTCCACTGGGGGTCCTGTCAGGCTATAGGAAGTATCTACCTCAGGTTCCATATCCCCAGTACTAGGCATCTCAGCTAAGGTTTATTTGTGTTTATTGCTGTTTGTCTTTTGAGACAAGGTATTATGTAGCACAGGATGACTTCAAATCATCTATGTAGCTAAGGATATTGACTTCTCAATCTTGATACCATAGCTTCACAAGTGCTATGATTTTTTTTATCATTTGTTGTTATGCTTAAATATTTATAACGTGGACTTTCTCTGATTTATGGCACTATTGTGATGTCTGTTTGTTTTATCTTATTATATTTTATTATTTATTTTATCACCTCTTAGAATTTTCTTTGCATTCTAACAAGACAGACAGAAAAGAGGTAAATTCAGATTGGAGGAAAGGTGGAGAGAAACTGAAAGATTAGAGAAAGAAAGAAAGTACAATTAGAATATATTATGTGAAAAGAACTTTTTAATAAAAGGCAGAAAGGTAAAGAAAGACAGATATAAAGAGATGGAGACAGGGATAGACAGATGAAGAGAGAAAAAAAGGAACAAAAAAAAAACCTTCAGTGCATGTCTTCAGAATTAGGCTTTTGGATTCCCCACTTTGAACTAGAGAATCAAAACAGAGTCATCAGAATCCAAAGCAATTTTCCAGGTGTTCTGTTGTATGCTGAATTATATATCAATAGTGTTTTTCACTGGGCTAGCATTTGTGTTGACATTGCAAATTGTATAATAGTTGTTAGAAAATAGACTTAAAATTTTAGGCCAAATTTCACAGCCTGACTGAATAGATTAGGTCATAACTCCCAGCTCTCCCTGGGACAGACTCCTTGACCCAGAACAATCTGGGCTGTGTCTTAACAGCAATCCTTTTTTTTTTTTTTTGTCAGTTAAGCAGTTTTTATTAACACAATTTCTAATTGCTAAAAAGACAAGTCTTAGAAAAATAACACAAATTTTGAATATCCTAGTTTAATACACAATTGAACTAAACCTGAATTAAGCTACTCCTTGAATTGAAACCTAGTATTCTTAGAGAGCATTCCTTAGACCTTTGTTTTTATACAAGGAGTGTATGTTATATTTGGATTGTCTATGTTTTCCAAGATTTTTCAAATAAATAATTGGAAGATAAGCACTTCTTTGAAAAAANCTCTCCCCCTTTCTCTCTGTATGTGTGGGGGGTATGTTTTCAACCAGATGTAAAGGATTCTCATCAAATAGCTCATGTGTGAATGCAGTGTGCACAGAGACTAGGGCTGGTAGATTTGTGAGGGCTCTGGGATCTCTGAGTGTGACTGTGCAGTTTCCAGGATGCTATGGAGACCTGCAGGAGAGCTGTGGGGCTGAGCTGTCTCTGCCCCTCTGCTTTTGGATTCCAGATGCACTTTCGCTGCTTCTCAGTTCCATGGCTGCCTCTAACCTGGTCACACATATATCTCTTGGACACGTGGGAACAGGTCAGTTCCTTCCTCTGCCTCCAGGACCCCTGTCTCCTCAGCTCAGAAATATACCTGGAGATAGGCCACTGAGCTGTGCATAAAGGTTCTCTAAAGTCTGGTGTTTCTTCTCAGTTTCCTTGGTAGTCACCAGCACTCGATGGATCTTTTCTCCAGGGCCTTCTGAGTCCTATACAGAGCAAGGCACTGGGCCAGGGTTATTCTGGGACTTCTGCATAGTGTGGAGCTCCCTATGGGGCATGGGCAGAACATAGCTCAGACCACCTTCCCTCAGTCCCCAGGCTCTGGAGGTTGCGAAGTCAGGATAAAGGTCTGTCTGGAACTGCACAACATAACATAGGCTGCTTTCTTCTTCTCACAAATCATTTGGCTGTGAGTCTTCACACAGGAAAGTTTAAACTTACATTCCATCATGATGGAAGTAATTGGTAACCTACAAAAACACCTCGCCTCTTACTGATATCTCAACAGGGTTATCAAGCAACACATTAACACAGTATACCCCATGCACTGTAGCTGGTTACCATTGGAGGTGCCCATCCTGAGGAGCATCCATTGACTTAGCTGAAGAGCACTGAGCAGTAGTTAGGAAGAGGGAGAAATGTCTTTGGTAAGTTGAGTATAGCTCAGGTATATAAGTTGTCCTGCTGAGATGAAGGAACCCAAGTTACAAGAGTATAATATATACAAAATGAGAATAGATATGAGAGACTTAGTAAATAATAAGCAGTGTGAGAAGATACATGGTGGATGTTTTATCAGAGATAGTGTATTCGTTTGAGACAAGAGAGTTCAAGAATTCATAAACTTTTCCAGTGAGAAATCACTCTTCTCTTAGAGATTAAGAATAACACATAAATGGTTACTTTTTCAATTATTTATTCAATTTATAGTATGATTGCAGCCCCCTTCTCCCTTTCCGCCCTCTTACAGCCCCTTCCCCACTTCCTCCTTTGATAAGGGGAAGACCTACCCCCTGGGTATCACCCCAACATGGCCCATGAAGTCATGGCAAGACCAAGCTCATCCTCTCCCACTGAGGCCAGACACGGCAGCTCAGGGGAACAGGATCAGATTTAGGGATAGCAGCCACACCAGTTATTAGGGGACCCACATGAAGACTGAGCTGCATATCTGCTACTTATGGGCAGGGTGTCTAGGTTCAGCCCATATCTTTGGTTCGTGGCTCAGTTTCTGGGAGCCCAAACAGTTCAGGTTAGTGACTGTTGGTCTTCCTGTGGACTTCGTGGCCCTTCCCCGTCCCTCAGTCCTTCCCCCAACTCTTGAACAAGACTTTCCCAGCTTCATCTGATGTTTGGCTGTGGGTTTCTGTATCTGTTTCAGTCAGCTCTTGGGTAGTGCATCTCAGAGGACAGTTATGCTAGACTCCTGTCTACGAGCATGGTTCTTGCCCATGGGATGGGTCTCAAGCTGGGCCAGTCATTGGCTGACCGATCCCTCAGTCACTGCTCCAACTTTGTTTCTGAACTTCTCATAGGCAGAAAAATTTGGAGTGAAGGTTTTGTGGGTGGGTTGGTACCTTTCTTATCCCTGCACTGAGGGTCCTGCCTGGCTGCTGAAGGTGCACACTTCAGGTTCCATATCCCTCACTGAAAGGAGTCTCAACTAGAGTTACCCGCAGAGATACTTGGGAGTCTCCCCGATCCCAGGTCTCAGGCACATCCTAGAGGTGACCCCATTGCCAGCTACAGATTTCCATTCGGGAACCTCTCTCCTACTCTCTCCCATACGTGAACCTGATCCTCCCATAGTCCCCATCCCCATCCCCATCCCCTCTCCCACTGAATTCCCTCCCTCCATATGCCTCCGATGACTATTTTATTTCCCCCTTTGAGTGAGATTCAAGCATCCTCACTTGGACCTTTCTTTGGGTCTGTGGATTGTAACGTGTATCCTGTACTTTATAGCTAATATCCACTTATAAGTGAGTACATACCATGCATGTCCTTTTGGGTTTGGTTTATCCCACTTCGGCTATTTTCTAGTTCCATCCATTTGCCTGCAAAATTCATGATGTCTTTGTTCTGTATAGCTGAGTAGTATTCCATTGTGTAAATGAACCACATTTTCTATATCCAGTTTTTGGCTGAGGAATATCTGAGTTGTTTCCAGTTTCTGACTATTCCAAATAAAGCTGTGGTAAACATAGTGGAGGATGTGTCAGTGGGGTATAGTTGGAGCATCTTTTGGGTGTATGCCCAGGAGTGATATAGCTGGATCTTGAGGTAAATCAATTCCCATTTTTGTGAGGAACTGCCATACTGATTTCCACAGTGGCTGTACAAGTGTGCACTCCCACCAACAATGGAGGAGTGTTCCCATTGTCCCATATCTTCACCAGCATGTGCTGCCATATGAGTTTTTGGCCTTAGCCATTCTGATGGGTGTAAGGTGGAGTCTCAGTCAGTTTGACTTGCATTTCCCTGCTGACTAAGGACATTGAACATCTCTTTAAGTGTTTCTTGGCTATTAGAGATTCCTCTGTTCTGTTTAGCTCTACACCCAGTTTTCGATTGGGTTATTTGGCCTGTTGACGGCTAACGTAAGTTCTTTATATAGTTTGTATGTCAGCCTTTTGTTGGATGTAGGGTTGCTAAAGATCTTTCCCAATCTGAGGGCTACTGTTCGGTCCTATCTATAGTGTCTGTTTCTCACAGTTTTTCCTTTACGGAAGTGGAGTCTGAATGAGATTGCATTTATTAACTGTTTATCTTAGTGCCTGAGCTATTGATGTTCTGTTCAGGATGTTGTCTCCTGAACCAATGCATTCAAGGCTATTCCCCACTTGGACTTGAGTTTTGTACAGGGTGATAAATATGGATGAATTTACATTCTTCTACCTGCAGACATCCAGTTAGACTGGCACCATTTCTTGAAGATGCTTTCTTTTTTTCCATTGTATTGTTTTGGCTTCTTTGTCCAAAATCTAGTTAGGTGATGGTTTTGGATTCAATTCGAGTGATCAGCCTGTCTGTTTGGATTCCAATTCGATGCAGTTGTCATTACTATTGCTCAGTAGTACAGATTGAAATCAGGGATATTGATACCTCCAGAAATTCATTTATTGTACAGGATTATTTTAGCTATCCTAGGCTTTTGTTTTTGCATGTGAAGTTGAGTACTGCTCTTTTAAGGGCTGTGAAGAATTATATTGGTTAGCCGAAATACCCAGCAAAGGGGAGATAGAACCTGTAGAGACCATCTCCAGTAGGTAGGCATGGCCCCCAGTTGAGGGATAGGGCCACTCACCCATCTCAAAAATTTTAACCCAAAATTGTTTCTATCTAAAGGAAATACAAAGACAAAAAACGGAAGAGAGACGGAAGGAAAGGCCATCCAGAGACTGCCCCACCTAGGGATCCATCCCACCTGCAGACACCAAACCCCAAAACTATTGCTGATGCCAAGATGTGCTTACTGACAGGAGCCTGGTATAGCTGTCCCCTGAGAGGTTCTGCCAGCATCTGACCAATGCAGATGCAAATACTTACAGATAACCATCATACTGAGCCCAGGGACCCCAATGGAAGAGTTACGGGAAAGACTGAAGGAGCCGAAGGAGACTGCAACCCTATAGGAAAAACAACAGTATAACTAACCTGACCATCCAGAGCTCCTAGGGCCTAAACCATCAGCCAAAGAGTACATACACATGGAGGGACCCATGGCTCCAGCTGCATATGTAGCATAGGATTGCATTATCTGGCATCCATGGGAGGGGAGACCCTGGATGCTTTGGAGGCTTGATACCCTAGTGTAAGGGGATACTAGAGCAGTGAGGCAGGATGGGGGTGGGAGACCACCCTCATAGAGGCAAAAGGGAGAGGGGAATGGGATGGGTGGTTGTGGAGGGGAAACCAGGAAGGGAGACAGCATTTGAAATGTAAATAAATAAAATAACCAAATAAATAAAATTAGCAAAATGAAACATTAGCTCAAATTAGCATGCCTGTGGCCACAGTTACTATGATAAAAGAGAGAATTTAGTCACAAAATCGGATTTCTGTCTAGCCATGAATACCTAAAGGACCCTATCTTAAAGAAATGTATGTATATGTGCATGTCCAAAGAGCAGGTTTTACATCAGAATATGCTAAAAATAGCATTCATGGGTCACTTTGCACATATTAACTTAAATGCTTTTAAATATGCAAACTTTGGTTTAACATATAATAATGTGTGGACATATAATTCTGAAAGTCACAGATGCACAGGCTGTTATATCTACTTTTTTTTTTAATCCTCATCTTTGCCCTTTTTTTTCTATATTCTTTGTTTACATTCCAAATGATTTCCCCTTTCCCAGTTCCCCCCTCCCCAAAAGTCCCATAAGCCTTCTTCTCTCCGCCCATTCCCCAATCAAACCACTCCCACTTCTCTGTTCTGGTAATCCCCTACATTGCTGCATCAAGCCTTTCCAGGACCAGGGCCCTCTCCTTTCTTCTTGGGAATCATTTGATATGTTAATTGTGTCTTGRGTATTCAGATCTTCTATGCTAATATCCACTTATAAGTGACTGCATTCCATGTGTGTTCTTTTGTGATTGGGTTGCCTCACTTAGGATGATATTTTCCAGTTCCAATTATTTGCCTCAGAATTTCATGAATTCATTATTTTTAATTGCTGAGTAGTATTCCATTGTGTAAATATACCACAAGCATGTTGAAATAGTGCTTATAGATCTTCACCTTCTCTCTGGAGGAGACCAGCTAGGAGCACACAGGGCCTAAGATCAGTGGAGCAGCTGGGAAGTCTTCCTGCCACCATTTGCACCAGGGAGCCTGGAAACTCCACAGCCTTCTGTGCATAGCCCTCCAGAAAAGAGTGATCTCCCAGCAGTGCTTTCACTTTTGAGCTTAGAGGAGTAAGGACACAGGCTTACAGGCCCACAGGAGGAATAAACTCCAGCCAGAGACAAGATTACCAACTAGCACCAGATGGTGAAAGGCAAGCACAAGAACCCTACCAACAAAAACCAAGGCCACATGGCAACATCAGAACCCAGTTCTCCCACCACAGCAAATCCCAGATACCCCAACACACTGGAAAAGCAAGAGTTGGATTTAAAATCATATCTCATGATGCTGATAGAGGGCTTCAAGAAAGACTTAAATAACTCCCTTAAAGAAATACAGGAGAACATCGGTTAACAGGTAAAAGCCCTTAAAGAGGAAACACAAAAATCCCTTAAAGAAATACAGGAGATCATGGGTCAACAAGGCAGAAGCCCTTAAAGAAGAAACGCAAAAATCCCTTAAAGAATTACAGGAAAACACAAACAATCAAGTGAAGGAACTGAACAAAACCATCCAGGATCTAAAAGTGGAAGTAGAAACAATAAAGAAATCACAAAGTG
>BDUI01000484.1:30603-72145 GCA_002335545.1 Apodemus speciosus | reverse complement strand
ATATTTCAATTAATTTAGCAATGTTTTACATGTCTACCACTTTACTCTTTAATTTTCCATGAAAATTGTCAATTTTAACGTATTTATCTGAAATATTTTCCATGTAAATCTTTAATTTTATCATAAAGTGTTTTTACTTACCTTTACTTCCCTTTTCAATAAAAAAAAAATAGTGCTTATAAAGTCTCCTTTAAAAGACTTTAATACAGATATATAAAGTACCTGTTTAAAGACAGTTTCCTAGATAGCCAACTATCTTGAACATAAAAAGCAGAAGACAATATATATAATATATTATATATATATATATAATATCATCTTTCTCCCAGTTATAAAATGATCCTAAAAATAGCATATTCTTATATCCTTAAGAAAGCTTTCTGTGGCGCTGGAGAGATGTCTCAGTGGTTGAGAACACTGACTGTTCTTTCACTTCCAGGGGACCTGACAAAATACCCATGCACATAAAGTAAAAATAAATAAATTTTTAATAAAGAATGTTTTTGCTGTAGATTAAAAAATAATGGTCTAGTTGCATTGATGACTTTTTATTAGAGCACTAATATCTTTTAAGATACCTAAATATTATTTTATAACCCAAATACAGATTTTTACAAGCTTTTCAATTGATTTTTAACTGTTTACTTGTCAGTGTATGAGTGGGTGACGGTATCAGTGTATTGATGTGAGTGAAGGTATCTGTGTAGGCCGCATGCGTTAGGCCCTGGAACTAACCGCCTAGGGGCTGAGGCAGCCTGGGTGGGTGCCGGGAACTGAACTTCCACCCTCTTCTACCAGCAGAAAGGGCACTTTTAACCAATCTTTCTAACCCCACACACTCCAGGTTTTTATAACTAGGGATGAGATGCTAATTTATGTCTTGTATTCTTCTCAGCCTTTGCCCAAATCTGTGATGAGGGTGGAGCAAGGAATCATGATTACAGAAAGATGTAACAGTATCGATTGCATGACAGTCTGAAGTTTTCTAATGTCAGAAGTCGACAGACAACTATTCCTGGGTATAGAATGACTTCCACTTTCCCTGGGTCTCTAATAGGCAAATGCCGTACAAAGCACTAATTACTCATTGAACAGAGCTCATATCTACCCAGCGTATATTTTAGGAATCATGAAACTGACCAGTTCTCTGTTTCAACCTCTTCACAATTCTTTATTATTGATTAGCTAGTTAATAGATGATTGGGAAGGAAACGAGCAAATTTTAATTGAATCCTAGGTCTCCTCACATTATGAACTAATTTATGTATTTGCTTATAGACACAGTCTCGTGTGGAGCCTGGTCTAGCCTGTGCATACGCCATGCTGCTCCCTCGTCTTCCCCACCTCTCCGTCGCATATTTGCCCAGCGTGGTGGGGGCACCCTGGATGTGTCTTCTGCCCTGTCAGTTTAGTTTTTAAGTAGATGTTTTTATGTATAAGGGAGAAACCTTGTATTTATAAGGTAAAATGAAATGGGGGGGTGTATATTGAAAATTAGTGTCTGACCTCAGACTCTGGGGCTCCGGAAGTCCTGCTTCCGCCTACAGAGCTGGCATGGAGGCATCACCAGGTTCCATCAGCTTCCTGGTTACTCTGTAGCTTTTTTTTTTCTTTTAACACAAGAAGATGTCTTTTCCTGTGACTGTTGACTGATGGATTGCTTGTCCCTGCCACAGACACTAACCTTTCCCGTAAAGAGAAGCTGATTCCTCAGGCTCCCCTCAACCCCACCAGGGCTCCTTGTACCTCATTCCACGTGCTAGCTCTGTGGTCTGCTTTTGCCCAGCGTGTGGGCCTGAGGGAACCGGGGCTGAGAAACCTACCTAACCTGATACTTTGCTTTCCTCCTTCATGACCAGCCTGCTATGGGATGGACAACGAAGAAGAGAACCACTATGTGTCACGGCTCAGGGACGTCTACAGCAGCTGTGACTCCACAGGGACCGGGTTTCTGGATCAGGAAGAGCTGACACAGCTGTGTCGTAAGCTGGGCCTGGAAGAGCAGCTACCCACACTCCTTCACATTCTTCTCGGAGATGACCGCTTGGCCAGGGTGAGCTGTGGACTCCCGCCGAGGGACAGCGCAGAGCTGGGCCACCGATGTGGGCCTTTGGTACACAGCACCCAAGAAAGACACTTGGGGAAGAAAAGTCACCAGCAATGAACCGTGCTGTTCTAGGGATTGAAAAAGGAACTTCAGGGAGTGTGAGCAGCCACGCCCGCCCGTGTGGATGTAGCCTAGTACACCTAGCTGCTGCTGTTCTCTTAATTGTGTGCTTGGGTTTGGTTTGGTAGCTGGTTTATTTGGTGGTAGTATGGTGGTTCAGATTTACCTCCTGTGATAGATTCTTCTAGTACTTAATTGGAAATGTGAAATGAACATCCTTACTCTGAAAGGCAATAATCAGAGGTCTTTTGAGGAAGAAGGGGATTTTTGACCTTTGACACCAAGGCAATTTTTGGTTCATGAAATTAAATATGAATCAGTGGGGCTGGAGAGATGGCTCAGGGGTTAAGAGCACTGGCTGCTCTTCTAGAGGTCCTGAGTTCAAGTCCCAGCAACCACATGGCGGCTCACAACCATCTGTAATGGAGTCTGATGCCCTTTTCTGGTGTGTCTGAAGACAGCTACAGTGTACTCATAAACATAAAATCTTAAAAAAAAAAAAAAAGTGAATCTGTGGAAAGTAACAGTGTCTTCTACTTATTGAAATGCCCGCAGGTTAACTTCGAGGAATTTAAGGAAGGCTTTGTGGCCGTGTTGTCATCTGGTTCTGGCATAGAACCCTCTGATGAGGAAGGTAGTTCTTCAGAGTCAGGTAAGTGGATTTCCTGTAATCACTTCAGTTTCTTTCCTTTATCTGTGGCTGTTCAAAGTGTAGCTTAACTGTTCCAAGTTCTAGCCTCTTTTTCTGTCACCAATAAGCCATCAAATACAGACTTGAGCAGAATATCTGGAGTTTCCTATTCTGTGACTAATCTGTGTCATCAGATTGTAACCTGCATTACCTGTAGGGGGCCGCTGACAAGGCACTGAGGAGTATGGAGCAGTAGGTGGAGCCTCAGGGATCTTAGGTGTACCAAGCAAGCAGACTGGCCCTCCGCCCTGGACACTAGCATCTGCTCTCATAGCCAGTGGTGCTGCAGCGTGCGAACGGGGCTAACAGAAATCCCACTGTGGAAATGGTTGTGGGGAAGGAACACAAGAAGTACACCCAACACATGGCAGGAAGCCACAAGGCCCAAGGATTGTGGGTACCAAATAAGGGGCCTGGTGTGGGACAACTGGAGGCTGGCCTGCTTAGGGACATGAGAATTGTGTGAGGTAGACTGTGATGACTTCAGGGTTCACTGAAACCAGCGTCCTGCCCTGGCGTGCTGTATGACCATGTAGCAGGTTGAAGCATGGTAGTCGGGACCAGAGGCGTGGAGATGAGTGACAGGCAGAGGGACTGGCTCACACCTGGTGTCTCCAAAGTGTGAGGCTTTGAGCTTCATGTGGTTTTTTTGTTTGTTTGTCTGTTTGTTTGTTTGTTTGGTTGGTTGGTTGGTTGGTTTTTTTTGTTTTGTTTTTTTGTTTTGTTTTGTTTTTTGGGTTTTTTTTGTTTTGTTTTTGTTTTGTTTTGTTTTGTTTTTGAGACAGGGTTTCTCTGTGTAGTTCTGGCTATCCTGGAACTCACTCTGTAGACCAGGCTGACCTTGAACTCAGAAATCCGCCTGCCTCCCAAGTCCTGGGATTAAAGGCGTGCGCCACCACCTCCCGGCTTCATGTGGTTTTTATGTAGGTTCTGTCTACCCTCCTAGAAATTCCACAATGCTGTCTTACCCACATTTGACCTGAGGAGAGATTTATCCCTGTTCCATAGTACATGGTAGTTAGGATTTGAGTCCATATGTCCCAGAACCTGAGCTCCATGCACACAGTGTCAGAACACTACACTTGCTCTGGATGACATGGTCAGCCTGTTCCCCACCTCCTCTCTCATTCCAGAGGCTCGGTGCAGGACAAAGATAGTGTCCAGACCACTTGCACAAGGATGCTAGCCCCACACCACTTGCACAAGTCTTGTCCCTTTCTCTGCAAAGATGTGAAGAGGGTCACTACCAATTCTTTTTCTTTTCTTTAGAATTAGAAACTGAAAAATGTTTCTCACCTAAGTGCCCCATGCCTTTCCTGAAACACTGCCCTCATGCCACTGGAGACCAACCTCTGCCTATCTCTGTTGTGTGACTCTAGGGACATGATGTGAACACAGTGTTTGCTCTAAACAGAGCACTAGCAGCAGGCCAAACGTGATTTTACCCAAGCCTCAGTGGGGAAGTCCAGGAGATTATTGGGGTTACTCACGGGAGCATGCGGACTTCACCCAGGCACCACCAGTCTTCTTTCCTTTAGCTGTTGTTCGGTGCTGTTATAACCTTGGGCAAGGGTCCTGTGAGTCTTTATTAGCTTCTCCAGTCTTGTGACACTCTCTCCTGGCTGGAAGAGGGAATGTTTCACTTTGGAGGAAATAGCTATGCAGCAGTCTGAAAACATCTACCCTAACTGACCTTGTGCTGTGTGCCTGCAGTGACAGAGTTGGGTCAGCTCTAGGTCCTTCCTCCAGGGTTTGAGTCTGGTTCCGTCTTTTTCATTCTCTAACTTGCCTGTTCCTTGTCTTCTGTGCCTCACCACTGCTTGCTCCTTACCCATCTGATTATGCTTCTTGCATTTTGGTTCCAGTTGCAACACCTTCATCCTAATTTTTAGTTAGTTCTTGCCCAGTGCCTTCCACCTTGCCTTTGAACATGTTTATCTATGTGGCTAAATGCCTGCTTAGGAATAGCAGTCCTGCACCTCTGTTTCCCCTCCTGTTGTTAAAGGCCATTATCCTCTAACTAAGCAGGTTTTGACTTTCCAACACAGTTTCAGTAGTCAGCACACTTAATACTGACACATAGGTATCAAGGGCTTTAGTCAGACAGTGGGGCTCCTGTAGGGTATTATGCAGTGTGTATCAAGTAGGTGATATGACGGGCTGGCCGAGGGAATGGTGGAAAACGCTAGGTCCCCATGATTTCCTGTGCTCTCACCTCATGGGAGAGCTCGCTGTGGGGAGCAAACACTGCCCAGTCCTGGTTGCCATTGCTCTGCTGTTGCTTCTTCTGTGCTGAAGAGCCCTGTGGGCTCCCTTTTTTTGAGTAGTGCTTCTCCAAGATAGAGGGAGATTTCTCCTTGAGCTGTTCTGGTTAGATTCTTTGGACAATAGAGATATGAAGGGAGCTACTGGACAAAAGGAAGCCCACAAGAAGAGAAGTGTGGGAAAGTTGCAGCATTTTTCAGTTGTGCCTGAATAACTCCAGGATGGGGCTATACCCTTGGTCTGGTGGTCTAGGTCGCCTTGCCTCCTGGTGGGAGGAAGACAGTGGGCATCCTCTGTAAGGTTGCCCAGGTGTCTGATGCTCCCCACTGCACAGGATAGGTGCCCTCTTCTAGCCCTACTAGTTGCTTCCCCAAGAGCCATGTGAGAGCCACGCCCAGCTGCACCTTGTCTACAAATGGGAGCTGGTCACTGACAAGAGCTTTGGTTTTTGTAACTGCTCATTATTGTGAGCCAGACAAACAGATTTATTAAGGAAACATGAGAGAAAGTCTATAGGATGCAAGGGGTTCCAAACAAAGGAGACACTGCAGAGCTACGTGGTCATCAGAGCTTTCATAGGATTTATGGCAGAAACTGGACAAAGGTAGTTTCCATTGAGACGTTTGTGCTTTCAGCGTATGTCCTGGAGAGATGACTGCACTGCTCTCCCAGTGAGGATGGTGGTCACATGCTGAGCCTCTCTCTGGTTGTCGTTGACTTGCCTTGTTAGGTACTGACCTTGGCTTGTCTGCTGGCTGCTAGCCCCGGAAAACTCTGACTATGCCCTTGCAAGTGTTGCTGCTCTCTGACCTTGGCTAGTATTTTTCTGGCTGCTAACTAAATTGTGTTCTCTTTGTTCTTCTGTTTACAAGCTTGAAAGGTCTTGGGTCTCAGTGTTAGAAACACACTGAGGCAGACTGTTAGAGATAAGAAGTTTATTGAAAGTGTCATCGGCACCACAGATAGACAGATAACAGCATGTCAGGGCCTGCAAGAAGAGTTCAGGCCGCAGTACCAGAGACAGCTTTCAGGGTCTCGAGGAGATTACCCACAGCTCTCGAAGAGTGATTGGCCTGCTTGAAGTTTTACTGTATGGCCCATTTTTCCCTCTCTGCCTGTGGGGAATTGACTCTGGCCTCAGGGCATTATTTCATATGTTCTCCTGAGTCCTCTCTGGACATGGACAGAGAGTTTCCTTTCTCTCAACATGTCCCATGACTTCTGTCCCTTCAAGGACACTATACCTGGCCTGCCAATGCCTATTCTGTTGGTGTGGATAACATAACATGAGTACTAATAACGTGGCCAGAAGTTATCTTGTGGAATTTCAGACACCTTGAATGCTACACTGGCATATCCAGAGTGGAACTTATCTTTGACCTCACCAAGCCTTGTTCCTCATCTCCAATTCCTGTCTATCTTCAGGTCACCCAGATTTCTCTTCTGGTGGTCCCTGGATCAGCAGATAGTAACCATTAGCAGAGAGGAAAGAGGCCAGGTGGGGCTCTTGGTCTTATGAAGCTGCCTTCTGTTCGATGAAACCCAAGGCATGTCTGCTATGTATGAAGGGTTCTTCCGCTTCATGGCCAGGCTGATCTCAGTGGGCACATCCATCTCCGTAGCTGCACTCCTTCAGAATCCTGATCCTGACTTCTTCTCCTGAAGCCGCAGCCTGACCCATGACTGCCTGTCTTATGGCCGTCTCTATGCTCCCTCCCATGTTAGTCAGGATGGTGTAGTTGTGCAGATTGGAGGAAGGAGCCACAAGGAGGTGGTGGGAGTAGAGGATTCCCTTCAGTCTGGAGACCACAGTCCAAGCTGTAGCTGTCCTGGGCCTTCAGACTGCACAGGATTGCAGAGTGTGTTTGTTGGGGGCTCATGCTTGCCTATGGAGTACTTTCTAGCCCTAAGGGCTTGGTATCCTAATGTAACCAGTGTACCTAGCAAGAGTGAGGATGTTTTTAAAGAGACACATGTGTCCCTCACTCTGGCTATCTGCACCATTGAAACAAAGCACCCAGGGAATTGGGATTTCCACCAGAAATCTCATTCTGAGAGAAGGAGAGTGCTGACTCCTGGTATGAGTTAAAGGGGATCTTGTCTCTAGGAAAGCAAAAGGACTTCACACCGGGCTGACAGCTTGTCACACTACCTTGCAGGAGAGACTAGAGTCAAAACAGTGATGGGTCACAGAAGAGGCAGGACATACCTTGATTGGGAGTACCAATTTATACATATCTCTAGCCTTTTAGTTAAACCTTAACCTTGAGGGGGGACCCTGAAGATAGACTTACCAGTGATAAATTTAAAGACATTGGCGGTACCTTTCTCCCACAGGAGGGGGTCACTGCGTCTCTTTATCCCTGTTCTTTATGTGGATACATTGAGAGCATCTGCTTTTCACTGTTAACTTGGCTCTTTTAATTGGCTTATTGTGATGGTGGCTGAGCCTGGCTTGTTGGGCACAGGCTGCAACCCTGAGTCCAGTACTCTAAGGAAGGAATTATAGGGAAATAGTCCTCAGTTCTTTAGCCACATGTTCTTGGACTGTTGGTATCTCACCGCATAAACAAAACCAAAATATACTTGAGAAAATGTAAAGAGCACCTGGGGTTCAGCAGGAGTGCCCCTTGCCCAACGTGACTTTCCCAGTTTGTTTCAAGTAATAGGACATCCGCTCGCTGTCAGCTGATCAGTGTCCCTGTGTCCTCCAGACTAACAGTGTGTCTATGACCCATACTGGAGGTTCATCGTCCAGCTTCTAAGGGAGAGTCGTGCCTCCGTGCAGAGTCTGCAGCCTGCTTCATAGCCATCCCCTCTCCACTTGTCTCCTTTTCTCCTTCCAGCTACTTCCTGTGCTGTCCCTCCAAAGTACATGAGTGGCTCTAAGTGGTATGGCCGTCGGAGCCTACCTGAGCGCACTGACTCTGCCACTGCAACCAAATATGGATCAGAACAGCAGGCCAAGGGCAGTGTGAAGCCTCCGCTGAGACGCTCTGCATCTCTGGAAAGTGTAGAGGTTAGTCAGCCAGCCCTTTCCATTTAGACTGCCAAATGTTAGGGAAGTAATTGTTAAATTGTCACTGCCCAAAAGAATGGTGCTGGAGCCCGTGGCAGGGAACCAAGTTCCTGGGCAGCTTGAGTTGTTAGCAGCCTGGGCACATGTGACAGCTCTTCATTTGAAGCTCTCTTCTCTCTTTGGGGCACTCCTGGTCCCAGGCCACGCTCCTTCGGATGGGGGCTTTTTGGACCTTTATTTCTCTCTCACCAGCCACATCTTCCTTTTATTTTGGAAAGTCCAAATTAGGGCTTCCAAACAGGGGAACATTACATGCCAAGGAGTGGAAAAAGAAGCCTTTGGTAAGCCTCAGGGTTAGGAAAGTGGGTACTGAATCCGCAGTACTGTCTGCCTCAGGACCTACCACGGCCCACACATCCGTAGTCCAGCAAGATGCAGCTGGATGCCTCCTGGAGAGCGGGAGCTGACCCTTTCTTTCCCTGCCCCTGAGCCTGTTGTGGCTAGCAGTGGAACCTTTCCTGCTACATGTAAAGAAACCTGCKCATTGGATAGGTGAGGTGTCTCAGTGGAAAAAGGAACCTCTGCAAAGCTTGGTAGGTTGAGAGGGGACATGTCTAAGCTAGTGACCCTCCATCTTCATCATGATACTTTATCTCTGACTCAGAATACAAACACAGAGAACACTGTGTTGTCAGCTGAGTTAGATGCATTAGAAAAATGAAACTTGAGTATTTATTACCAGCACGCAATCTGACTCCTGAGAATGGGGCAGCTGCTCACCCAGGCGGTCACCCAAGCATCCATTTGGGATCAGCAGGTCACACAGCACTTGCTCAGAAGTTAGTGTTAACTTTGGTCTGCTGACGCGGCGAGGCTTTTGTTCACTGACACATTCCTTGATGGGCCTGTGTTCTCTGCGGTCCATGCTTCCTGTGGACTGTACGAGCCGCAGAACCCCTAAAGGATTGTGCACAGGGCCATGATAATCACAGTACTTGTTGAAGGTGTCGATGGGTGGAGTGTGGGACAATTCCTGTCAAAGCTGGCCAGGGAACGCAGGAGCTTTCCGTGTTCAGTGTGGCTTGCTGGTAGTTATGCTAAGGAGCCAGAGCATGCAAAACAAGGCATGCGGCCAACCGTGTCTGAGCCCTTCGCTCTGGAGAGGGTGTTAGCCTTACAAAGACTCTACTTAGCGGCACCACAGCCTATTGAGCTTCAGCCTGGGGTGCCAGCCCACAGCGCATCTTCAGTGACCCCTCCCACCCTATTCCTGGTGTTTCATCCGCCATGTCACCACTGGGGCACTCATATCCTTCTCTTCTCTCTGTTCACAGAGCCTCAAGTCAGATGAAGATGCTGAGAGTGCTAAAGAACCTCAGAATGAATTATTTGAAGCACAAGGTAAGCCACAGCTCCATATTTCATGCTGTGCCTGAGCAGAGCTCTGAGCCAGGTTGGTGTTGGAGAGGGCACTGTCTTGGGAACCACATGTTKTGTGTGTGTGAGGCCCTCATAGGTTCCTCCTCCAGAGGTGAATTGGAATGTTGGCATCACCGCAGAGACAGTCACTTGGTCTTCAGTTTCCCCCAAGACCACCACTTGCTGAGACACATGCTTCCGGACAATATTGCAGGGTGCTGCTGCTTTTAATCATGAGTCCATTGTGAATCTAGATGACAAGTATTACCCAGGACTCTTAGGCCAAAGGGATCTGCTTGGCCTGCTTGCAGTCTCCTGTGCTGTGAAAGAGTAGTCTGAGACCCTACTAGGGTTTGAGTTGACCTCCAGTAGAGAGTAGCACATGGTCCTGCTCCTAAAGAGCCTGACACAGCACCCAAAGACCACAGTTGGAGCAAATCAGTACAGCAGCATCAGGACAGTATAGCCGGACCAGCGGTCTCGGCCCTCAGAAGTGCTCCCGTCTGTGTGTGGTACTGAGCTCCAAATAGCCACTGGGTGCACAGGCCTGAGCTGGCTGTGGGACCCATCGGCACCTTTCTGGCATGGCAGTTGTGTTACGTGTTCCTGGGGGTACAGAAACTCACACAGTTTTCATAGTAGCAACCTAGGAGACATTACAGAGGTTCTGTAAACTCATATTTGCCTGCGATGCTTCTGTGATGAGAGATGATGAAATAGTGCTTAAGAGTCCTAGGTTGGCTCTGTGAGTAGAGCGCTTGTTATATAACCAGGGGCCCTGAATTCAGATTCCCAGTACTCATGTAAAAAGTCGGGCTTGTCAGCACACATCTCAAATCCCAGCACTGGTGAGGCAGAGACAGTGGGACCCCTAGGGCTTGCTGACTTCCTGGGCTAGCCCAGTCAGTGAGCGCCAGGCTCAGTGAGAGACTCTACCCTGGAGAGTAAGGTGGTAAGTGAATAAGACACCTGACATCTCCACATGTTATGTGTATGTGTATCAGTGAATACGTGTACGAATGTACGTACACAAACACACACACACACACACTCACACCATACACACTAATAAAAAATGAATTGACTCCTGGAACTTAACTGGGCAGATAATACCAAGACCAGTGGCAAACAATTTGAAAGCAAGAAGACAATATACAATTAGCTGCCAACACCAGTAATGGCGCAGAAATGATAAAAGTAAGTTGCCAGCATGGGGATGTCATCTGTACCTGAACACTGCAGACCCCGAGGAACTGGCCAGGGGACAGCTGCCTAGGCCTTTCTGACCCTTTCAACAGGCTGAAGGCAGTCTGAGCAACTCCTTAGTGCAACCCAAGGCTCGTGCAGAGGGTTTCCAATGAGCTTAAGACTAAGAGTGAGGTTCACAGCAGGCCTTGACGGCCACAGCACCTAGGTGCTCCATGCTGCTGCGGAGCCTCTCTGGGAAGGATTGCAGCACTTAGGGAAAGCTGAAGAGTGGGTAGCAGGGCTCAGTGTCATTGATACCCAGGGCCTCTGCAGAGACCCATGAAGCCTGTGTCCTGACCCGTGGGGGGATGTGAAGGTGACTCACAGCTGGTCTGAGGCTCAGATGTGCACTGCCTTTGAATCAAAGGACCTCTCAGCACGGCTGGACTTGCTCATAGCATAATGGCTCAGGTCTCCTCATACGCGGTCTGGCCAGCTGGGCTGTTGATCTCCTGTGTAGGATCCCACAGCATGACTTCTTTTATGTTCTGCTGGTGAAAGCTCTCTCAAGACTTCTGAGGTTGCAGAGAGGCTATAGACCCCTGGGTATTGGTGGAAGAAAAAGTATCAGAATTTGGAGTCATGTTTTTAAACTGCCTCATGGGGGAAAGCCAGAAAGATGAGGGCAGTCATTTGAGAATGAGGGGAGAAATGAGAACCTGAGTGTGACATGTGCTTCCGTAAGCAAGTAGGAAGCTAACTGCACGGCCCTCTAAAGCCAGGCCTGTGAGACTGGGGGCAGCAGGAGGTTATTGTGAGCCTTTGGAGAGGCCAGTGATGGAAGGCACTCATGTGTTAGGCTGCAGTGACCAGGAACGGGGTGTCTGGGGCTGGTTGAACAAACGGAATTCTCTTCTGGTAAAGAATTGGAAGGTGTCCTGTGGATGCACTTGAGGAGCTAAAAAGACACTAACCCACCCATGAAGACATGGAGCTTCTAGTTTTGACTACCCACAGGCCATGGGCAGAGTCTAGGCCTCACTGCCCTGCATACAGAAAGTCCCCAACACTGGGATAATGCCCTGCAATCTATGTCTTGTATCAGGCTGCGCTGGCCACAGGCCCTTTGGTGTGCTTTCCCTGGCAAGCCCATGGTGTCATTTGGAATACTCCGGCTTGGCTCTCCAGGGAGGACACTGGCTTTTATGTTACTTGTTGAGTTAGGAAAGTAACTAATGCCCATAAGCCTAAGTATTCCATTGTGGTTTCTTTATTATTATTATTTATCAGCATTTAACTATGACCCTCCCTTGCTTCAGGCCAGCTGCCATCCTGGGGTTGTGAGGTCTTCGGGACACCCCGGAAATCCTGTAGCCCCTCCTTCAACACTCCTGAGAACCAGGTCCAGGGCATCTGGCATGAGCTGGGGGTTGGAAGCAGTGGTCACCTGAATGAGCAGGAGCTGGCTGTGGTCTGCCGAAGCATCGGGCTCCATGGTCTTGAGAAACAGGTGAAGGCCTGGGGCCACCTCAGTGACATGGTATTTGTAGCAGTCACATTTAGCGCTGAGCCTGGAAAACCAGGTCACCTTCAGAGAATAGTTTTCTTCTGTAATTTGTAATCTCGGATCTTTTGATGGCTCCTGGTACTGTTGCTTAAAACTCTGAGCTACCTTTGAGAGTCCATCTTCGCCCACACAGCCCATCCTCATAAATTTCAGCTGTCCTTCTGCCTGAACCAAATACCCTTCTTCATCTGCCCAGCTCAGCACAGCATATGAGCCTGGCTATACCCCAGGTGTAGGTACAAGTCTTTTGGGAAGACTTGGACAGGAAGCTGGCTATGGTGATGCCCAACTGTTATTATTCCTGCCCGGTGTCCTTGCTGGACCATGAACTGTAAAGTTCAGGCTGGCTTTCCAGCAGTTCCTGCCCCCGATGGACACTTGAGTATCTCTAGAGTTAGGACTTTCAGACGCTGCCCCTCCCACCTGGCACAGCCCTGTAGTATCCAGACAAACCACCTGAAGCCGCCTTTGTAAAGCCACTAGACACTTTAACCTTTGTAAAGCCGCTAGACACTTTAGTCTTTGGGTAAGCCAGGTGCCCTTGTTGGGTGCTTGAAGCCAGAGGGACAGAGCAAGGTGGCTCTCTAGGCCTGAAGGGTGCTGGCTTTTGTCTAGGAACTTGAAGAACTGTTCAGCAAACTGGACCAAGATGGAGATGGCAGAGTGAGTCTTGCAGAGTTTCAGCTTGGCCTATTTGGTCATGAGCCTCCTTCGCTTCCAGCATCTTCCGGTCTGATCAAACCAAACAGGCTTTGGGCTCATTATCAGGTAAAATGGGAGAATTAAATGTCAAACACCAACAGTACTTGGTGTTGCTCCTTGCCAGATGAGGGTGCCGGCTGCTGCTGCGGCCAGGGTCGTGGCACTGAGCACAGAAGCTGCATACATGTGCACACACCTGTGCACACGCCTGTGCACACGCAGTGCTCTTGGACCTTGAGCTTGTCTGGCGCTGCTCATTCCTGATGTGTATTACTCACCTCTGAGCTGTGTTCGTCTGTAAAGTGGAAGCGGTCTGAGCACCTACATCAGGAATTTCAGAGAATAATGCAATATGGGGAACATGGCTGTCCCTCAGATTGTCCCCTCTATGTGCCATTGAGTGATGATTTTCGGTGAGACAACTGTCTCCTCTCCCTCTATGCACTAAAAATGGGCTGTAGAGTAGAGTAGCTTGTCGGGGATTTGTCCTCTATGTGGATTATTTTTCCTGACCTGAAGTTGTGAATTTTATTTTGTCCAAGCCACCTTGCTCAGAGGTGACTGGCGCAACATTTTGTTTCTTTAGCATCAGGACATAGCACAGGCTAGCTTTGGGGACAGGCACTGGTATGGGCAAGGTGTATTTGAGAATCTGAGTATTTGACTGAGTCCGTGTGGATAGGCAGGGCAAGCGCTGCAGAATGGTAACAGCCCTGCGAGTCAGAAATCCCGGGAGCCGGGTGTGGATCAGTGGTGGAATTCTTTCCCAGCATGGGCAAGCTGGGCCAGTCTCAGCACCACAAATAAGCATACAAACGCAAGTCTGAGAGCCTGAAGGTGAGACTCTTCCCCACACAAGTCATTCAGTGTCGGGTTCAGCTGGACACCCCCTCTGAATGAGGCCACGATTTCCTGTGCTTTGATATCACGGACATCTGTTATCAAATGACGTCCTCAGAGTCTCTGAATCTCCTACAAGACCCAGCAACTGCCTGGACACCACAGGCTAACATATAAGAAGGGCTGTGGGTCCCATGTGCTTCTCAGAAGGCCTCTTCACCTAGTAGCCTCAGCTATGGCAGAGGTCACCGTCTAGAATGTGCTCCAAGTTCCAGCTCCTCTCTGGATACCTTGCTTCCCTTCCCTTCCTGCACCTGGCGAACTGCTCCCGTGCTTCTGGCACTGTGGATGTTGGACCATCTTCCCTCCTTGTTCACTGGGCTCACAAACTACAGACAGGTATACAGCAGGCAACAGCTGCATTCATGCATACCTTACAGTGCTCACTGTGCCCACATCGTCTGAACACGCACAACTTAGCGCACACATCCACCACACTTGCATTGCTACAGTAGATGTGGCACATCCATTTTATGTGTGCATCTTCTGTACACATGCTATAAGCACTCACCAGTTGGACCTATGTATGTTCACTGTACACTCATTACCAATTATGTACACACATTTTCTGTATGTGTACACCCACTCAGACATATGCTCAGGCTCTTCATGTGGGTACCCACTCTAAACGTGCACGTCCATTGTACATGAGAACTTCCTGAGGACACATTGCATCCACTGTAAGTGCATACGTGCTGGAGACCCATCTGCATCCACTATGCCTGCGCGTTCCCTGTGTGTTGATGTATGTAGTCTCTGTACATGCATCACCCAGTATAAAGACATGCAGTCCACCATACCTACACACTCACACAGCCACTGAATGTGTGTACCTTCTGTAGACACATTCCCCTCTACAGTGCATGCACACCCACTATAGATTCGTGGTCAGTCTCTGTCTATGCACTACTCAGTGCTGTGCACGTGACTGTATTTGTGTGCCTACCGTGTACTCCACATTCCCTGCATGTATACATCTGCCGACGACAAGTACAGGTTCTCTATATGCATAGCCATTGTAGATACACAATAGAACAAAGGTTCTGTGTGTGCACCCACTATAGATATGTCCACATCCACTATGCTTGCTCATTGTATACAAACACATCTTACTATATGCACTCCTGCTATAAACATATGTGCAGCTCTGTGCATACACACCCAGGTAAACATTTGCTCAGCCACTGTACATGTGTATGAGATCTTCTCTCTCTCTGTAAATGGGTCAAGATGTCTGCTTTGTTTTAAACAAAAGTATTGAAAGACAGCCACACAGCTCAGCAAATACTCTCTCCCTGGACTTGCTGCAGAGGTTGAGCCAGCTGAAAGAGCTGGTGTATCAGACAAGAGGGGAACTGAAGTTGCAGGAATGGTGGGTGGCAAGAGAACTGCTAGCAAGCCATGTCTGGAATGCTGTTCTAGGAGAGTTGTCAAAGTGAGGCCCAAGAAAGGGGGAAGCCAGATGGGGAGAAGATAGGCTGGTAAGTGTTGGAAAAAGCATTTCAGCCCAGGAATCTCGAGAGGAGAAAGGAGATGAGGTGGAGAGAAGAGTTCAGCCCATCTGTTTCCTGAAGTGGGGCATTGGGTCCTCAGAGCAGTGGGTACACGGTGTTCCCGCGTATACAGAAAGCACTACCTCCCTCACTTCCAAGGCTCCTTACAGCTAAGGCTTGTGAAGAACCCTGGGTGGGACGGGAGAGGGTAGGACATCATTCTCACCCTTGGGTTCAGGTAGTAGAGAAGTCTCACAGGGAGCTTTCCCTCTGGGAGACTGTCCTATCCCATAAACCTCCCTCGTACTGCTACAGCCTCGTACAACGGGGCTGTGGGGCTGAGTTCTGGAAAATGTGGAGCTCTGCTTTGGCTATTCTGCCCCTTTTTGAGCCCATCAGTCATTTCCTCTCTTAGCCTGAGTTTTCCTGGTATGAGCACTTTCTTAACAAGGGAAAAAATACAGGAGCTGGCTCAGGCCTCACAGGTATGAGGTGACAAAGATAAATAAGAGTAGGTGTCCAGGTATCCTTGCAAGACCAGGGGCTGGGGCCCAAGGACTAGGTGCAGCTCCACTTGTGTCCCTTGCAGAAGCATGTGATCCCAGGCAAATCCCGAGCACGTTCCCTGGGGAGGGGGGCGCAGACCGTTGCAGGGATGCGTTCTCTTCCTTTAGGCTTCATTGAGAAAGCAAAATGCTGAACAGAGGCTGTCAAGGTGAGACATTTGTTAGTGTGCACAGACACTACAGTCTCAAGATACCTGAGTCTCAGGGCATCTTCCTTCTGATGTGCAGGAGGAGAGCGGCTGCCACACCACCACGACCTCATCCCTCGTGTCTGTGTGCTCAGGCCTGCGCCTCTTCTCCAGTGTCGACGATGGCAGTGGCTTTGCCTTTCCCGAGCAGGTCATCTCCACATGGGCCCAGGAGGGCATTCAGAATGGCAAGGAGATCTTGCAGGTTTGCAACTCGCCGCTTTTGGCTGCCCTGCCGGGTAGTTTCTAAGGCACCGTGGGGCTGAGCAGGGAGCATGGGGGCCACATGTCCACAGAAGATAAATGCAGTAGAGCATGTGCTGACAGCATTTCACCCAGTGCATGGGAGCCCCTAAAGGAAATATTTTTTCATATTTCATAAGTTTTTTGCAATTAAAATGTAGGAAATTTTAATTTGAAACTTTAAAACGTAGAGAAAGCAGTCGGGAAATGTCTACTCAAAGGTAAGTTTCAATGTTGTACACATCCCCGACTGTCATTTAAGAAGGAAGTCACACAGTATTCTTTTTATTATTATTGCTTTTGTTTTTTGTTGCTTGTTTTGTTTTTATTTATTTACTTTACATCCCGCTCACCACCCCCCTCCCAGTCACAGTCTTCTTTGTACTAAGAGAACCTTTAATTCGCACCATGGGTCAGTCATGATGAGCTCGCAGTGAGCCGGCATGGGTGGGCTTTCTCCTGGGTGGGCTTTCCTTGCTCCCGGGGTTTTGGTTGAGTTGCATTTGTAGTTTAGATAGAGATCTGCCCTGGGCCAGCCAGGTCAGACTCGCTGGGGGCAGCAGGGGTGAGGAACTACCTACCTCCAGGAAGTGGTATAAACTAGATTTAGTTTTCTTTCCAAATTTTGCTTTTTATTATTTGGTGGGGGGGAGGGTCACAGTCTGGAGCCAGAAGATAACTCAGCAATTAAGTCTGCCTGTTGCTCTTGCAGAGGACCCAGCCCCAGCCTCAGTACCCACATCAAGTGGTTAATAACTGCTTTATGTAATTCCAGCTCCAAGAGACCTCATTGTCTCTGGTCTCTATTGTCACCTGCACTCAGGGGAACACACCCACACAGACACCAACACACACATAATTAAAATTTTAAATAATCACAACTAGGGAGCTGGGCAGTGGTGGCATACCCCTTTAATCCCAGCACATGGGAGGCAGAGGCAGGTGGATCTTTGAGTTTGAAGTCTGCAGTGTAAGTTCCAAGACAGATCTACACAGAGAAACCCTGCCTTGAAAAACAAAAACAAAAACTTCAATTGGCTAGGTGGTGGTAGCATATGCCTTTAATTCCAGCATTTGGAAAACAGAGACAGGCAGAACTCCGTGAATTTCAGGCCAGCCTGGTCTACAGAGAGTTCCAGGAAAGCCAGGTCTACATAAAGAACTCCTATTAAAAAAATAAAATCACAAGGAGGTCTGGTGATGGCTCAGTTGTAAATACGGATACAGATGCAGAAGCTGAGTGTTTGCAATCCCAGCCCTGATGAGGCAGAGACAAGAGGCTCCTGGGGGAGCCGTGATAACCCACCAGCTCACCCTAGTTGAAAACCCCGTGTGCTAACAAAAGAACTTGTCTCAAAACAACAGCCACAAACAAAAATGTAGGAGCATGGCATCAGACGAGGACCACTACAAGCTTCCTTCTGTGAGTGTGCACCACATGCGCGTGAGCCCCTGGTGGGGTTTTTCCAAACATAGACAAACGACTGTTTGAAACATTCTAGCTTAATTTTCTTAGTATTGGTATCATACTGTGTGGCTCTCGGTTTCTGCAGCCCTTCCTTGTGATGGAGCACGTAGGTTTTTCCGTCACTTCCGTCCTCAGCTCAGCTCCTGTGTTTCTGCTGATGTTGCTCTGTGTAGTCAATTCCTGAAGCTATGCATCTTATCATCTAAAACACTCCTGTTTCTACCCTGAGTTCTTGGAATAGAGGCATGAACCATCACCTAGCTTTTTTAATTTTGTTTTTAGTTTTTGTTGGTGTGTGTGTGCGTGTGCGTGTGCGTGTGCGTGTGCGTGTGCGTGTGCGTGTGCGTGTGTGTGTGTGTGTGTGTGTTATGTGCTATGGTGCATATGTGGAGCTCAGAGGACAACTGCGGGTATCAGTCCCTGTCTTTCATTTTGTTTGAGACAAGCTCTTTTGTCCGTAAGTGCATCTGCCAGCTGGCTTGTGAGCTTTGAAGACCCCCCTGCCTCCCTCTCATTTCACCATAAGTGTGGGCATTGCAGATGTGAGCTACAGCATCAAGCTTTACTTGAACATACAAACTTAGGTTCCTACACTTACTGTCCCCAGTGACCCAACGCCACAGCTCTCCAGGGTGGTTTTGACGGCTCCCTTTACTTAGACAAGAAGCTGTTGCTGTGACATATTTCTCTAACTTTTCTGACCTTGATCCATCTGGGGACCCTTGCAAGGGGCTCCCAGCACTCTTGCCCTGTCCTTGGGCTACATAGTGAGACCTTCCCATTCACATAAAAAAGAGGCTGTCAGGGGCCTGGCTGGCCCTAAGGAGTTGGATGTCAAGTGTTAGGTGGCTGTATCCGGACTTTGGTCTCTCCTCTTCTGTTTTGTGATGATTTAGGCTATAGGGAAATCCTCTTCACATGGGTGGTCCAAAGGCTTACCTTAGTACCCAAAACTGTTGGTTTCAGGGAGGGAAAAGCCCCACTCCCCAGTTCTCTTCTTCAATCCATGTGGTGTATTGAGGTGGGATATGCTCCTTGCTGCAGCTTGTATTCTTTGATTTGGCRGAAAAATTCTGTCCATGTTGAGTTGTACCCACTGTTGTAATGGGGTCTTGAGGACTACAGTATGATGAGAAAGGTCAATGTTGACAGCCCATTTGAGTTACTGGGGTAGAGAAAGAGCACCACAACAACCACAGACACTTGCAGACAGGGAAGGGGCGGGTGTTTGCTATAGTAGCCACTGTGGGTATGCCCCTGAATTGTCACAGGGCAAGAGAGTACATTTGAAGTCTCTTACTCCCCCTTGCCTTCTGGGGCTTCCTGATTCCAGAGCCTGGACTTCAGTGTGGATGAGAAGGTGAACCTCTTGGAGCTGACCTGGGCCCTTGACAATGAACTCCTGACAGTTGATGGTGTCATCCAGCAGGCTGCCCTAGCCTGCTACCGCCAGGAGCTGAGCTATCACCAGTAAGAGCCCACCAGGGAGTGGGATAAAGTTCTGCTGGTGGGTTTACCTCCCAGGAACTTTAGGTCTTACCTCCTGGGCCTCAACCCCACCTCCCCTGGTGACTCCCGGAATGGCTGTTTCCTGCTCCCCCACCCCTATAAATAGAATTCAAATGAAGAGAATAGAGGCCTGGGGGCCCTAGCTGTTCACTATTGCTACTACGTAGATTATGTGTCCCTAGGATTAAAGATTACCAGCGCATCCTTCAATGTGGGGACATGCTTAGAAATCTGGTGTGTCCAGGACCTCATTCAACCACTGTTATTATGTTTTAAGATTTGAACTTGACCTTCATCCTGCGGATTCTAGAGCTCACTGTTGTGGAAGCAGAAACTGTGTGGTTTGAGAGGGCCCTGCTTCAAGAGTAAACAAGGGATCTCTGGGCTAAGACTAACAATAGAGAAAAGGTCCTTTTGAATAAACCCTCCTGATGGGCTAGGATCTGGTTCATCTCACTGTTGAGTCCCTTGTTTGACCTTTCTTAATATGTGCACTGTAATATGCTTGCAGCTGTAGAGTGCTCCAGGAGGTGGTTATGGGTCAGTGAAGCCTGGGCAAGTCTGTCAGGCTGACAGCAGTGTCCCATCTGTCCCCTGGCAGAGGGCAAGTGGAGCAGCTGGTGCAGGAGCGGGACAAGGCGAGGCAGGACCTGGAGAAAGCTGAGAAGAGGAACCTGGACTTTGTGAGAGAAATGGATGACTGCCACTCAGCCCTGGAACAACTCACGGAAAAGAAAATCAAGTAGGTTTGAGGCCTGCAGCTATAGCCCCTGGGCTGCCACAGCAGTGACTCCTCCCATTCTTGGAGACCAGCCAGGGCCGCTGCCTGCTGAGGTGATCTTGCGGTCTTACTAGATAGAGCCAATGGAATTTGGGACGACTTTGGGGACACCTATTTTGAAAGGAAGTTTGCATCTAACAGGCAGAATCCTGCTTTTTGTGATGTGGGCACAGTGACCCCTGGTGTCTCCTGTGTGCCTGTGGCCATAGAAAAAAATCTTAGCTCTGTCTATGAATTTATCAGGGTATGTCCTAACTAGACTTGTGTATATTGTAAGATGGTGAGTGCTTTGGAAGGAACAGCAACCAGGACTGATCCTTAAGGGTCAGTGAGAGAAGGTGGCTCAGTGAGCCAAAATGAAAACCACAAAGTTACCTCTTGGGTTTATTAACCAGACATCGGAAGAAGCCCCTGGCATGAAGATTAAAGCTAAGGCATCGAAGGAGCCTCTCCAGCTCTGCTGTGGGAGTCCTAGACTTCCTGGCCATCCCTTGCTGGGTGGTCATCTGCCTGATGCTTTACTCACCCAGATCTGTGTTGCGATGTAGACCTGAGAATCCTGTTTGCTTCCTCCTCTTCTCCATCTTAGGTTGGGCACTCATCCAGGACAGGCCTGCCTAAGACCAGGTCCCAGTTCTGCTGTGCCTGAACCTTCATTCAGCTCCTCCCCCATGGGCTGGGTGGGGCTAGTTCTGCATCTTTATGCTCAGCACTGAGTGGCCGCACTTGTCTCAGTGTGGACTGCACTGCATGAGGGGAGAAAAGGAAGGCAGTTCGTGAGGAGCGACTGTCTACTTGCTGAGGAGTCTGCGTCCTGTCATTAGTACCTTGGCATCCGAAGACCATCTTCACAGCAGTCCTGACAGCTTGGGAATGTGGAGTTGTATGTCTCCCTGAGTGTTACGCAGGATTCTGAAGAAGCCTCCCACACAGGCTTGATGGGAGTTCGGGGATTTCACACAGATTTTCATTCTCCTTTATTTACCTTTGTAGCTTTGGTGTCTGAGTCCACCTACCTGGCAAGGGGACTGTTAGACCATCATGGCCACAGGGACAAGAGATGAACAGGGTAGGGTTGGATTGGAGTCACAGCCGCCTAGATAACACCTTGTGTAGCTGAGGACCGCTAGCCTCAGGTACCACAGATTCTGCAGGGTGATCCCCCTGCATCTGGAGCTCAGCAGCTAACCCCTACCTCCTGTCAGTTTGATTGTGTTCTGCTAAATGTTGGGTTTAGACAGAAGCCCATTTCTTCCTTCACCATGGGTGTCCTGGCACTGTTCCTGGACATCCCCAAGACAGGGTAAGGAAGGAGATGCTGAGGTCTCACGCTGTTGTCTTTCTGTCTGCCTCACCTAACCCCCAGCATCCATCCTGTTTTCAGTCAGAGAAATGGAGAGTCAGACAAGCTCCTAACTTGCTCACAATTACTCATGGATGTTCGGAGTTGAAACCCGCCTTCTCTGTCCAGGCTACATTATTCCTCCCCCCCTCCTTCCCAGGTCTCATGCATACTAAACAAGTGCTGTTCTACAGAGCTATATCCCTACCCCTTTTATTTCATTAAGACAGTCTTCCTGAGCTCCCCAAGTGGACTGCCCTTGGAATCTTCCTATCTCAGTCTCCTGAGTAGCACAGACCACTGTGCCTGGCTAGTTTTACACTATTTCAAAGATACTTATTTATAGGGAATGTAAGAACCTTAGGTTGGACAAGCACCAAGGGCTGCAAAGCCTTCTCACTTGTCAGGTCTCTCAGTCCGCTGTGGCCTTTGGTCCACTGTGAGGAGCCCCTGCTTCTCAATGACCTGTCCCCTTGAGTTCCTATAGATGTGCTTTATAGAAGGGAATCTCTGCCTCCTTTCCTGCATCCAGTGCTGTCCCACACTGTCCTACCCATCTCTGGTAGGACAGGGCCTGTGTTTGTGTCCACATGTGCCCCTCTCTGAGGTCTGGGGAAGGACAGATGCTGCAGGCTCATGTGTGTGAGGAGGGTTGTACATAAGTTGACATTGTAGAGATGAGGATGTGTGCCTTGACTGCAGCCATGTTTGAGAAGTGTTTAAGTGCCTGTGGACATATGGCTGTTAGTATATGGGTGAACATGGCTGCATGATTACTTCTCCATCAATATCTTGATAGGACAGTGGTATCTACTTTAAGTGTTTCCAGTCAATCTGAGCTGTGGCCTCATTGTAGGAGGGTGTGTCTGAATAAGGCTGAAACCACGAATGGGAGTCCCACAAAGTGATGGAATCAGGGCACTTGATTTGCTGGTCCAGGTTCCTCCCCTTGGCATAGATCACTTTGGTTTATCACAGAAGGGTGTTTCCATAAGAAATTGACTTGGTATGCTTCTGTGCTCATGAGCAGTCGGTGACTATTGGCTTCCTAGCTTCTGAACTCCTCCCCAGTGCTCTGGCCCAGGCTCCTCTAAGACCCTCTCCTTACTTCCCTGTCTTCTCAGAACTGCTCATGAAATCCCTCTGTTTTCAGAGTACAGCTGTTGTTGAAAAGAGAGTAAAAAGGCTTTGGGTATGGTTCAAAGCCAGAGTGCTTGTTTAGAAAAAAAATGGCAGATGACTAAGTCGGGTGAGCAGTGCAGTCACTAGAATGCATTTTCTCTCCTTTGATGTCTCCTAAGGGTTGATACAACAATTACACTTTCACTTTACTCCCAAGTGTTGGGTCCAAAGTGGTTACAGGGCTGCTTCTAGCTGCTGCTGTGTATGACGCTGGGACCTTAATGCTTCCCAGGATCTCTTCATGTTGGAGGTGTGGAGGCGAGTCCTACTTCTAAGGAGCATCCTCTCAGGGTCATACACCAGCCACTTTCAAGCCCTGCGTTAGGGTTGTTCTCAGAAGATTCTCCTGTTTAAACATTGTGTTCCAACACTGAGAGCAAAATGAATTCCCATCCTACTTTGAGTCGTAGAACTGATCTGTCTAGTCAGCATGCGAAGGGCTCGGGGCTGTCCTAGCCGGCCAGGAAGATTTGATCGTGTGCCTTGTTTTTTTTCTTGGGGGGGGGGGTCAGAAGAGCATAAACTCTGTGTGTTTATTATGTACATGAGTGAATGTGGGGGTGGATGCATGTGTCTGCAGGTGTGCCTTAACAATAACAACAACAATAATAATGCGAGACAACTGGGGAAAATACTTGCTGTTCCCTTCCGGCTCCCACGTGCCCATATGCATGCACATATTTATGTCCATGCACACCTGCAAAAGCACCCCTTCTCTTTCTCTCCCTCTTTCTTTTCTGATGGCTGCAGAGATTTGATTATAAGTATGTATTCTTTTATCCACTTTCTTTTGGTTGTGCATTTCTAAGGTTTTTAAAATGGGGTAAAAGGGCTAAATAGGATAAAATATATTGTGGAAATATCTCTTTTTTCTAGAGCTGAGGACTGAACGTAAGGCCGTATGTTTGCTAGGCAAGAGTTTTACCACTGAGCTAAATCTCTCTTAAAATATCTTTAAAAAACAAATTCTGCACTTTTGTTTTTCAAGTATAAACCAGATTTGTTCTGTCTTTCCCTCCCCCAAATCACAGCTTCGCTTCCTCCAGCTTGTTCCCTTTAGGGTACTGTTTCTGGCAAGCTCTTAGCCGAGATAAAAGTGCAGGCTGTGTCAGCTGGAGGATGAGCCCACACTTCTCAGGTTTAATCGCTGACCTGCTGAAGCGTCCTGCAGTCTGAAGAGACTGACAGGCCATGCAGCTGCCACCAGACTGGGAAGACTAAGGCTTGCGCTGCTCTCTGCTGTTGGCGGCACTTTCAGATGAGGACAGACTGAGGGGGAAGCCCCTGTGCCCGCTCCCCTGATCTCGGGAACTCGCTGCCCACAGGTTTTGTGCAGCCTGGCTCCTAGAATGGAGGCTGACTTTGATCATCTGGCGTCAGGGCCTGCCACAGGGCTTCTGTAGGCTAGGGCTGCCTGGTACGATGTGGCACAATGTGGGCACGATAAGTGGAGAGACACAGGACATTTAGGGTACCTGCACAGAGATCTCTACCACTTGGTCACCCCAGTGCTCCAGGTATAGCTTTGAGTCTTTACCATGTGTCCACCACTGCCCCACCCCCTTATCTGGGGTCAGTTCCACCAGCCCACGAAGGAAAACTGTGCAGTGTCTCTCTCTCTGGCATAGGCAGTTCATCTCTGCTGAGCAGATGGACAGGGTCCAGCAGAGGAAACATTCCAAGACAGGTGTCCAAAGAGGCAAAGTGACACTTCCAAGTGGGACTGTGTATTGTGTGCTCTGTTGTAGGCACCTAGAGCAAGAGTACAGGGGAAGGCTGAGCCTCCTGCGGTCCGAGGTAGAGATGGAGCGAGAGCTATTCTGGGAGCAAGCGCTCAGGCAGAGAGCTGTGCTGGAGCAGGATGTGAGCCGTCTCCAGGATGAGGAAACCAGTCTCCGGGAGAAACTGACACTGGCTCTGAAGGTAGGTGGGATACATCCCTGCTATAAACTGGGAAGACACATACTGGCAGATCAGGGTGATGTCATGCGCTCACTCAAAGTAGGAGGTCTTGGCTTTGCTCCATCCTCCCCTGTTCTGAGTCATACGATCTCAAAATCAGAGTGAATCAGCTACCACGGCCAGCATGGCTGCATCCCTAGGGTCTAGGAACACTTCTAGACACTGCCTGCCATGACCTGGATTCATAGCCACAACTTTTAGGGTTTTGGTGAATGTCTCTGCCTTGTACCTATCCTGCTCTTGGCTCCCAAAAGCCACCTTCACTGTGCGGACAGCCAAGTTCCAGAAGCACTTACCTGTGTGCCTTCTTTCTGCTCTGCTCCCAGCTTCTTCTTTCCCAATGCCTAAGGACCTCTGTGGCCTTTTCCCCTCCACCCTGGCTCCTGCAGCCCCTGCCTGTTGTGTAAGAGCCTCTGGACATAGCCCGCCCTCACCCACTAATGTGATGGCACCCTCTTGACTCTTCTGAGCACAGCCCTGGTCTGACACCCACCACTGCTGTACTGAACCTCAGAACCATTTTGATGCAACTTTAAACCCATCATTTTAAAAGCAGCTTAAACACAACTCTACCAGCTTTTTCTTCCTTCACTCATGAACATTCTGATCATGGGAGTGGGGGCAAGAAGAAGGGAAGACACTGGGGAAATAATCACCTTGGAGGTGTGGGCTTGTCATAGGGGATTGTGGGCTCCAACAGCATACCCTGCCTGCTTGGCACAGAGGCAGGCAGCCACGTGCCTGCCTTTTCGGGGCTTTTCCTTAAAAAAGCTGCTGGGAACAAGCCTCCACCATACAGAGAAGTGACATGGAGACTTGTCAGTGTCTTTCTCTGTGTCCTGAACCCAGCCCATGCCCACTTATCTCCTAGGAAAACAGTCGATTGCAGAAGGAGATCATAGAAGTGGTAGAAAAGCTTTCGGATTCAGAGAAGCTGGTCCTACGCCTGCAGAGTGACCTCCAGTTTGTGCTGAAGGACAAGGCAAGCCTTTGCTATTCAGATCAGTTCCTGTGGTCAGTGGGGTCAGAGTCAGCGCATCATGGCCTGTCTTCCCAGGAAAGCTGATACGCTGGCATGCACATGTTTCTCTCTTTCAGCTGGAGCCTCAGAGCATGGAGCTCCTGGCCCAGGAGGAGGAGTTCACAGCCATCCTGAATGATTATGAGCTTAAGTGCAGGGTGCGTCTTTCCCGGAGTCTGCTTGCCCATCTTGAGCATCCCTGAGTCCTGTTCCTACAGCCTGGCCCGCAGCAATGTCAGGAAGGGTGGGCCTGCTACACAGGACCAGCACTGGGTTTGCAGAAACCCCCTGGCTCAAGACCCCAGTGGCCACATGAGGCCCCATCTCTTTCCCATCATCTTGGTCGTCAAGTGCAGGATGGCCCACAAGTGATTACAGGAGCTTCTTTTCCAGCAAGAACTTCTTATTTCAGGCTCTGGTCAGCCATACGTGGGCATCGCTTGATTGTGCTGTAGATGTTCCAGTGACTAGTCAGATCCCAAGACAGAATGTGTCCCCTGACTGTACTTCCTACATGAATCTTCCTAAAGAAATTTCAGTGTAGGAAGATCAGAAAGGAAAATCAGAGTTGAAATGATAAGAAAAAGACCTTTGAATTATTAAATGATCCATCACAAATCTTTATTAGTCAGCTCTTAGTTAGGCTTAATTCACCAAAAGTTAATTGGTGTAAAACTTACTAGAAATATTATTTACAAAGAGAAGCATATGTGTGGTTAATTTTGGACACTATAAAAATGCCCGCCCTTGAAGGAAAATGTACAATAGTGTGCTGTTTCAGCGAATGCAATAGCTGATGCAGGAGGATTGCTTCCACCCAGGAGCTAAAGGTGAACCTTAAGCCAAACACATGCCTATAATCCCTGAGCTTGGGAGGTGGAGGCCCGAGGATTAAGAGTTCAGGGTCATTCATCTTTGACTGTATAGCCAGTTGGAAGCTGACCTGGGCTGCCTGAGACCTTGTCTCCAAAGCCAGTGCCCCCATCCAAAACCTACAACCAAACAAGCACAAGGCAGTCTGGAAAATGTCAGGCTTGTCTCAAAAACAAACGAGCAACAACCAAATCATGAAAGCCTACAGGCTCACTTGTGCCTTTATATCACAAGCATCAAGAAGACTAAAACCATAGCTGCTGTTCAGTATCAGAGAATATGAGACATGTCCTCACTGCTAATTTAACAGGAAATGTCATAGTCTTAGAATAACACTGATGACCTTCAGAGGCAACATTGCCAAGTGACCAAGGCTAAGTAATACAGGTGCTCAGGTAATGGGTAAAATTTTACATGAGGTTGTAGCTTATTAGTAGACCCCCATACACAACATGCATAAATCCTGGGTCTGATCTTCAAAGGCAAAATAAAACAAACCCACTCAATAATAAACCCCACTGACAGAAAAATCTCAGGATGTCAATAGCATAACTATGCAGTCATTTAATTTCTCTGTTTTTACTGCAATAATAAACATGTGACAGACAATAATTTATAGCTATCTTGAAGACATTACTAAAGGATAGAGATCTTAGTTGCATCTGATACTTTACCGCTATGGTGACTGTAAGGCTTGCTTTGAGTTAACTCATGCTGAAACCAGTAGAGGCATTGTTATGATGCCAAGAGTTATAAAATGAGTTTACACAATGTGAAAATTGATCCTACATTCCAGAAAGCTGTAAAGGTCAGCTTGTGTGTCCTTGGCTCCTTCCCTGTGATCTGTCTTAGGCGTCATCCAGGTGGAGTGCCCAGCAAGTTGAGTAGCTCCCTGTCCTTCAAAGACGGGTGGCCTTGGGTTTAGGGAGCAAACTCAGAGCTGGGACTAGGAGCCAGGGCTGATTGTTCTCATACTTCTCAAGATTTTACAGGGCTCCAAACCTCCCAGAGAAGTATGCTAGAAGTTTCTTTTCCTGTCTTTTTGATAAGCAAGTGGCTGAGTCTCCTCATCCAGACACATTTCATGAAAGTGCAAAGGTGAAGGTCGTCGCAAATGCAGACTCTCATCCTCACCACAGGGTCTCTCCCAGCCCAGCTCCCTACTGTCCAGCAGCCTGTGCCCCATGCTTCCCAGATAATACCTTTTCTCTCTGCCAAGTGCATCACTGCTCTGTAGCATTTAATCTAAAACAAAGGACCTAACAGCTATAGCTACAGAACTCCATGCCAATTCCACAGCAGCTGAGAGGGTAGAACAAACACACAGCCCCAGAGAAGTCCCAAGATGTTGCCCCCATGCATGTGGCATACCCACTACTTGTGGTAAGCAACACCTGTTGAGAATTTTCCTTGTAGCCTCAGCTTGCCTTTTTTCCTTGAGCTCCTTTTATATATCCAATGATGTAAGCACGAGAGTGTTGAGAAATGGTTTCCCTAGTTCTGTCAGGACCCTAGGTAGTTAGAGTCTTGGGTGCAGATTTAATGTTACATGCTGGAAGTCCAGAATCCACTATAAGTCTAGCCTGTAGTGGACGCTTACTACAGATGGGGCTCATCTTGGGTTTGGCCTCCCAAGGCTGAGTGGCTGCAACCGCTGGAGGAGGTATCTGGCTCTGCCTACACAGGATCTTCAGGACCGCAATGATGAGCTGCAAGCAGAGCTGGAAGGCCTGCGGGCGCGGCTGCCCAGGAGTCGACAGAGCCCCTCTGGGACCCCAGGCGCCCATAGAAGGAGGATCCCTGGACGTGGCCCGGCAGGTAGGAGCCCATTTTGGAGGGTAAGTTGAGAGTGGGGCTCCAGGACATGACCACAGGCTGGACATGCAGCACCCCAGAGGAAAAGAGGATGGAAAAATTAATGTTTATAGAAATTACAGAGGTTATAATTACCTTGGACTGGAGAGATGGCTCAGTGGTTAAGAGCACCGACTGCTCTTCTGAAGGTTCTGAGTTCAAATCCCAGCAACCACATGGTGGCTCACAACCATCCCTAATGAGATCTGATGCCCTCTTCTGGAGTGTCTGAAGACAGCTACAGTGTGCTTACATATAATAAACAAATAAATCTTTAAAAAAAAATTGTCTGACCACAGTGGAGACAAATTTGCCCTGGGGGCATGTTTCCACGTTGGATCCTATGAGGTCACAGGGAACTTTGTGACAGGGCTGCACATGGAAGGTCATAGCAAGGTGGGCATGGGATATTCCCACTTGAGGGGATCCTGGCTGCTGGGTCCAGTGGAAACCACAGTGCAGGCTTTCCTGCTCTTGAACAGTGGAGTCAAGATGAGGCTCATGTTTAAGTGTTCTTGCTCGTTTTTAGAGAACAAGGTTGGGGGAGGATGTGTGGTGTGCCACATTTCCTGTGGAGGACAGGCGGTTCTTAGCTGGACTCTGCCTTCCCATTGGCTGTACTGGACAGTCACCAACGCAGTCACTCCAGCTCTGCTGTCTTCAGCAGTAGCATGTGACACTTATGTCCCCCATCTCTCTGTTGCCCATGAAACAAGCAGCCCTGACTACCCCTCCCTCGTTACACTGTGGCAACCTAAGCCCCTCAGGGTTCTCCAACCTCTGAGAGCTCTTGAGTCTCCTTGTACCCTACAGCTATTTATGTTGGGGAGAAGAAAAAATACCCCAAAGAGATATGCCTGGGCTCTCCAAGAGGAGATTAGTAGAAACTTTACCTTTGTGGGGCCTGGATGGCTGCCAGAATCCCCAGGGAGTCAGTCTCATGGCCTTGACATACCCCTATGGGGTGTAGGGGAGGGGGGAAAAGGCATGGGTGCAGTCCCCCTAGTGTGCAGTTGAGCCCAGCCTAGCCAGAGGGTAGAGCATGAAGGTTGCTCCTCTGGTATCTCAGGAGCCTGAGTTGCAGAGCATGTGGCCCTGGTCAGGAGTGCAGGATAGACCATCGTGGAGCTGTTCACCTTCTCCTCTGCACCCACGCTACCAGGTAGAGCCTTCACACTATAGGATTTCCAGGACTGGTCTTAGATGACTAGACTGTGTATGTCATTGTGTGCTGTAAAAACAGATCACATAGAATCACCAAGAAAACACAAGAGAAAGACTAAGTGAGTCCGAACATACATTGGAACATGCGTGAAGGAGACTGGGCATGAAGCTCTACACAGAAGGGAAGCCATGGGGCTGTTGTCATTCTTTTTTGTCTTCCCATTTCCTCTGTGTTCCTGGCATCATTTGGAGCCAGATTTTAAATATGGTGTATATACCATCTGGTGAAGATCTTTCAGAGAGTTAAGGGCCTGGTGAGTCTGGTGGGAACTTCCTGGTTCTGTCTTAGTAACCAGTGCTATAGAAAAGGTTTGAACCTTGCTGGAGAGTGGTGTAGAGTGTAAAAGTATTTTTTGCTCTTGCAGAGGACCTGAGCTCAGTCCTAGCAAACACATGGTAGCCCACAAACATCTGTAACTCCAGTTCCAGAACATCTGACATTGATTTCTGACCTCCATGAGCATTGTACATACATGGTGCACAGACATACATGCAAAAATCACATACTCATAATATATAGGTAAATCAATATTTTTTTTTTAAGATTTGAACCTCTCAGTTCCTAGTAGTGTCAACTTGCAAAACACAGTTTGGCTCTTCCTGCTGTCCCTAGAGTCCTCAACCACAGTGCCTCTGGGGGGGGGGGTGCGGGCAGAGGGACCCTTACTACCAGCCCCACATTCTTTACATAGTGCAGAATGATTGTCTTGCCAGACCTGCACCCACGCATGCTACGGGTGGAAAGSTGCTTTGTCGCTTGGTGGTGAGAGGCTAGAAACCACCTAGAGGACAGATGAAAGGGTCAGGAAGGCTCTGGAGGCATCTTAGACATACTGTCACACAGTGTCCTCTTCTTTGCAGACAACCTGTTTGTGGGTGAGTCTACTCCAGTGAGTTTGGAGACAGAGATAATGGTGGAGCAGATGAAGGAACATTACCAAGAGCTCAGGATGCAGCTGGAGACCAAGGTCAGGGGATTTGTGACCTCAGACTGCAAAGCCACGTGTTCAGCTTCTCAGACTGCTAAGCGTGGCAGGCCATTCTGTTCTACTATGATGTCCTTGTATTCCCTGGTAGATTTTACACTGGAAGCTTTTTGGACTATTCCCCTTTCCCAGGGCTTCCAGGATGTGGAGTGCTGTCCCTCTGATCTTGTGATTGCTTCTTAGTTGTCACACCCTCTGGACTCATGGTACTTGCCAAGTGCTTGGCCAGTCTTGGTCCCAAGCCTCTTGAGTGCACCTGATGAACCCACCTCACGGTTACTATGAAGGGGTGGCATAGGCACCACTGTAGTCACACCGTGGTGACATCACTGTCCTGTCRTCCCCTTTTCTAGATCCTGGGGCCTGGTCAGGTCTGAGCCATCGGCTCTTTGAGCATCCTGCCTAATACCCTCCTGTTCATGCTGCCTGCCATGCTGTTGCTAAGGCTCCCTGATTTCTTTGTTTAGGTAAATTACTATGAGAAGGAAATTGAGGTCATGAAGAGAAATTTTGAGAAGGATAAAAAGGAGATGGAGCAGGCCTTCCAGCTTGAGGTCAGCGTGCTGGAGGGCCAGAAGGCAGATCTGGAGGCGCTGTATGCCAAGTCACAGGAGGTCATCTTGGGCCTGAAGGAGCAGCTGCAGGATGCAGCACGATGCCCTGAGCCTGCACCGGCTGGGCTGGCCCACTGCTGTGCGCAGGCCCTGTGCACTCTGGCCCAGCGGCTGGAAGTGGAGATGCACCTGCGGCACCAAGACCAGCTCCTGCAGATAAGGTTTGGGACGGGTTTTTGTTTAGGGCTTCTCACAAAGCACCAAAACTTGACCAGAACTTTTCGTGAACTGGCCAGGATCAAGTGCCTGTTTCAGAAGGAAAACGGCAAGTTTCCTTCTGAAAGTCCAGACAATACATTGTTATATAAGGATTTCACTTTCAGTCCACACTGGGCCATGGAGTAGTTCGCTGTGTTGTTTGAACTCTGTTCTTTCCTTCCTCACTGCCTGGTTGCAAGATAGTGTATCACCAAGTATTGAGGATGTTAGAAAGTAGGTGTATCAGTCAGGGTTCTCTAAAGGAACAGAAGTGATAGGAAAAAATACACACACATACGGACATATTAAACGAGGATTCATTGCAGTAGCTTTATAGGCTAATGCAACAATAGCTTTCTCTCAGTGGAAAGGCCAAGATTCCAGTAGTTCAGTTCATGAGGCTAGAAGTCTCAACTGGTCTCTAGTGGGATCCTGAAGAAGTAGATTCTAATACCTCAGCAACAGGGTAGATGACTATGCCAATGCATGCAAAGTCAAGTAGGCAAAAAGCAAAAGCTTCTTTCTTCCATGTCTTTTTATATAGGCTGCCACCAAAAGGTGTGGCCGGTATTTAGGGTAGGCCTTCTCACCTCAGATGGTCCAGTCACGAAAATCCCTCCTAGATGTACCCAGTTGCTTGAGTTTTAGTTGATTCCAAATGTAGCAAAGTTGACAACTAATATTAGCCATCACAGCAGTAAGGAAGAAAAATCCAGAGGACCCTTTAAATAGAAAGGCAGTTAATTTGGGTTAGTGAGAAGTCTTAGAAAGTTAAAATATTGTTCCAAGAGGGGAAAGGGCCACTTGGAAAACCTGGATGTGGTGGGTTTCATTGTGTCTGTTACCTGAGAAATGTCACCTTGATTTTGTGGACACAGGCAATGCATGTTGTCACAGAGAGGGGGAGGGAGGGACGGAGGGACGGAGGGAGAGAGAGTGCCAGCGCCTCTCTCCCACTGCCGAGACTGAGCAGATGGTTCAGTTGGGTGTTTTCTAGGGGGCTGGATGGGTCCAGATGTTTGATGTGAGTGACACAGCCCTGACATGTTGACAGCAGCAGCTCATGGGGAATCAGCTCCTATTTGAAGTGCAGTGTCTTTGGTGGGAGGGAATTGAGAATAGCCAGAAAACACGTGATATGAAAGGGGAGAGAATCAGAGCGCCCTCCCCCTCCACCCAGGGTGTGATAACAGAGAAACACTCAGGCTCCTGGAGACCTAAGAAAACTGACTGCTGCAGTCTTGAGGGGCAGAAAAGCAGCCATCTTCAAGTCACGTGCACTCTCTGAACTTTAAGCTATTTCTTCTTCAAAATGAGGATTGTGTTAAGGGACTGGAACAAAGCTCCGTTTGGACTCTGTGTGGTGCCTGCAGAGGGCATGGGAGCCCTCTTGCTTATAGCATCCAGGATACGCCAGGCTCCTTTTTCCTGGGGACCTGCTCAGCTGGGCACCTGCTAGCTTCTCCATAGAGTTGGAACCATACCTAGTCCATGTGCTAATGTCCTTGCTGTGGCCAGAGTGCACCCCATGCCTCATCAGGCTGTGCGCGTCTGTGTAGCCCTCCCCTCACTCCCACATTTTCTCCAGTCTTCCCAGGTTGATAAGGCCCAGGGCCAAACTGTTTCTAAGATTTTCAAGGGAATGTTTGAGTACGGGTCAGTTTTACTTTCTAACACCTGGAAACAGCACTGCCCAGGTGCACTCAGTGCCAGGCCTCCAGCCACACTTGACTGAAGACGTGCAGTGTGGCCAAGAACAGGAATTTTAGTTGTACCCAATAGTCACCTCCATTATCTTTAAGCTGTCAGACACAGTGAATGATTCTGTGCGGCCTCGTGTGTGTACGTAGTCCCTAAGGACTCCAGGAAAGGAACAGGGCACCCTGATACAAACTAGGCTACAGAAAGAAGAGTTTCTGGTTAGTTACACACTTCGAGCAGAAGTGATTAGGGTGGCTTCTCCTTCCATGAATAGAAGAGCCTGGGATTCAGCTATCAGAACCCAAAGTGTACAACTGTGTTTCTGCAGGAGAGAGGCTGAAGACGAGCTGAACCAGAAGCTGGCGTGGCTAGAAGCTCAGCATGCTGCCTGCTGTGAGAGTCTGTCTCTGCAGCATCAGTGTGAGAAGGACCAGCTGCTGCACACACACCTGCAGCGAGTAAAGGACCTGGCTGCTCAGCTTGGCCTGGAGAAGGGGCGGCGGGAGGAGAGGGAACGGGAGGTCCTGGCTCACTGTCGGAGGCAGCAATTGAAGCTGCAGGCTGTGATGAGTGAAGAGCAGGCACGGATCTGTAGATCATTCACCCTGGAGAAGGAGAAGCTGGAACAAACCTACAGGGAGCAGGTGGAGGGACTTGTCCAGGAGGCAGATGTGCTGCGTGCTCTCCTGAAGAATGGAACCACTGTGGCGAGTGACCAGCAGGAGAGGACACCCAGCTCCATGTCCCTGGATCCAGACAGCAGGCAGCAGCCACCAGCCTGGCAAGCTGTCAGCCCTGATGGAAGGACAGGGGCATCAGCAGAGTGGCCTGGCCTAGGGAAAGCCGAGGGCAGGGATTTTCCTGGCCAGCCCTGTAGTCTAGATGCCATACCAAGTCCAGCCCCTGCCCTACTGCCCAGAAGATCCTCGGAGAACCTGGGTGTCGGAGACAATCATCAAGGTCCACTCAATGCTGAGGAGGGAGCTGTCCCAAAGGAGCCAGAACCTTCTGCCAGAACCCTAGCAGGCCAGGGCCAGAAGCTGCCCTTGCCTATTCAGCCACAGATGCTGGAGCCGTGGTTCGGCCCAGCTGCTCTGGACAGGACGCCAGCCTCTGTTGGGGTTCAGGGACAGGCTTCAGAAGGGCCGACTGGGGATGGTGAAGGTGTCCAAGAGGCTTGGCTCCAGTTCAGGGGAGAAGCTGCAAGGATGAGCCCCTCATTGCCCTGCTCTGAGCTCCCAAATGCACAAGAGGCCAAAGTGATGTCAGTGATATCAGAGAGGGAGATGAATGACGTGAAGACCAAACTTCTGCAGCTGGAAGACGTCGTCCGGGCTCTTGAAAAGGCAGATTCCAGAGAGAGTTACAGGTTTGTCATTCCTGATCTTAAAAATGTGTATGAAACTCTCAGGCTTGTCACTAGTGACTTCTTCACAGTTTCCCCAGTGTAATTCCCATTACTCTTGCAGGAATCACAAGCCCACTGATTCCTAGGTGTTAGCAAGTGGTCCAAGACAGGAAGGGTAGGTCTTTCTGGGGCCATTCAGCTGGCTCTAGTGTCCCTACCTCTCATTCGATGAAGACTGTTTTGTAGAGGCCTCACGTGAGTTGTGGGTCATCTCTAAACCCTCTTCCCTCTGAGTTTAAAAGAACCAGGGGTTTGGGGCTGCGGCATGCCTCTGTGCCAGGCTCTGTGGCAAAAGTGAACCAACAGGCTGTTATGCGGGTTTGTGGGCAGCAACCAGTGAGACCTTCTGTGGAATGGCCCCTGAGCTGCAGTGCTCTGGGCTGGCCTGAGCACTGTCAGGGGCTTTGGAGACTCATTGGTACTGGGCTGGAGATACTGCTGTATCTGTGTTTTTGGAATACCCTTCTTGGGAAGGAGGCTATTTTGGTCTGTTGGCCAGATGGCCAGGAGGTAAGATGGGTGGATATCTATTTTGTCCCAGATGCTAAGATCCTGGGAGGGCTTGCCCAAGTTACAGGCCATGAGTTCCAGAGCCTTCTCCTGGAGCCTCCAGCACTGGAGGAGAGGTTTGCAGGCACAGGACGGTGGACCATACATGCCGTGCTTTACTCCCGCCAGCCCTCATTCCTCACACTGAGGAGGTATCTGCTCCTGTCAAGACAGACTGCCAAGAGGCCTGGGCTGGCGATACAGCACAGGCACACAGTGTGTCCTAGGATTGGGGTGGTCACGTAAGAGGAAGAGGACCATTTTCACTGAAAGGTCTACTGCTGCTCACTGGGGGCTAGCATGCAGTACTTACATGCTGGGGGGAAATGTGGGGTTTGGGTATGGCACAGTGACATACCGTGTGCTTAGCTTGTAAGGGGCCCTGTGTTCTATCTCACCCCCCTACTCCACCCCCCACCCCACCCCCAGCACTAAAAAGAAAAAATAAAGTGGAATTTCAGACATGCAAATATCACTTTATAAACATCTCAAGAACGCAGACATGGTTTCCTTTCAGCAGGAACTACCATCTTCATGTAATTCACCAAAATGAAAACCCAGCCTGTGGGGGTGGGGTGCAATGTATGATCTCTAGGCCTTAAGAAGGCACAGAGTTGTTCCTTTGGCCACATTTATAGGAATCCATGAGAAGGGCAGTGTTGTAGACATCAAGGGTACTGCTCAAAAAGGAATACCCCATAAATGCTAGCGTGGCTGAGCAAGAAGAATCTGCAGTGTTACCCAGCATGCTGCTGGCACTGCTGTAAACAGGCAAGTGAAGGCCGCACTAGTGTGCACTCTGAGTACATGAGTCACCCCATAAGAACTGAACACCGAAGGGACAGGAACCTGCTCCCGCTGAAGTGGCCGCCTGCTCCAACCAAGACACTTGCTCTATGGAAACAAAAACAGCCTGAGCTGGAGCCCACCGCCTGTGAATTCATGGCCGGGCTTGGGGGACGACATGACGGTGACCTTATATGTATGTTGTCCTTTAGCCCCATCAGCCCTCACTTAGCACACTGCTCCTATACAGACAGGCAGTAGGTCATCACAGGGGGCCTGGGCTGGTGGCACACAGTAGGCCACTGAGCCATCTCTTTAGTCCCAGTTCTTTTACTAGCTGGCATTCTCCTGTGTAGGGGGGAAAGATGGGGGAGAAGAAATGGAGAGGGAGGAGTGGCAGCCAAGATAGTAAAAAGGTTTTCTTAATAAAATTGAAGTGTTTCTCCCTTAAATATTTAAAGCAAACAAAACAAAACAAATCCCAGACATAATTGATGGGCTAGAAGCTAAACACCCTTCAGGCCTACCTACATTGTACCCAAAGGGCTCTGCATTGCCTGCAGTTGTCTGTAGGTGTGTCTCTAGACCTTTGCGTCTTTTTTTTTTTTTGTTTGTTTGTTTGTTTTCGAGACACGGTTTCTCTGTGTAGCCCTGGCTGTCCTGGAACTCACTCTGTAGACCAGGCTGGCCTCGAACTCAGAAATCCACCTGCCTCTGGRATTAAAGGCGTGTGCCACCACCGCCCAGCGACCTTTGCGTCTTAAGCATGTGTCCCTGTGGTATAGAGTGTTCTCCTCAGTGCCCTGACTTCTGATAGATCCAGTGTCTGAAGCTCCAGGGGATCTGATTAGGAGTCAGATTGCTGTTTCTGAGGCCATTCCCAGTGGCCTTCTTACATGTCTGTTGATCAGTGTGTGTTCACATTAACTTGAGGTTAACCGCAAGGACTCTTCAGAGCCTTAGCACAAGATGCTTTGCTCTATTCCCTTGGCCGAGAAGTGGGCCACCACTCACCTGAGGCTGCCTGGGCCTCCTTCTGTGCCCCAGCTGTGTGGGTGCCCACATTATAGCTTCTCTGCCCTGCTGGTGGTGGGGCTGACATAGATCCCATGCTCTGGTTTTCTGATATTGCTTACAGATTCGGTTCAGCTTCCAATTTTTCGTTTGATTCCGGGCCCTTGGAGTATTGCTTTTTTGAGGATGGTATGTGTGACTTGGCTCTTCACGGGCGCTAGGTGTCTGCAGAGTCCAGATGCTGAGTGCATGTAGAGGCTGTGGGTGTGGTTCAAAGGGCCTGTTCTTCGGGGAGTGCCAACCAGACCTTGCTCCCCTGGGGACAGGAGTACCTTGGGCTTGCCTCCTCCAGGGAGGGGATGCAGCCGGCAGTCCTCGGCATCCCCAGCTCTGAGCTGGCTGTGAGGCTGCGGGTCAGCTTGCCCCTTTCAGGTCTCAGCTGACTTCTTCAACTTTGACCACAGGGCCGAGTTACAAAGGCTTTCTGAAGAAAACTTTGTGTTGAAAAGTGACCTGGGGAAGATTCAACTGGAACTGGAAACTTCAGAGAGCAGAAATGAAGTGCAGAGGTAAGGCGGGCCTCACAGTTCCCCACACCTGTGTACTGCAGCCTACTGATACTCTAGAATGAGCTTAAGAGGGGCAGCTTGACAGTGGGGGACTGTCAGTGGACAGGCTTGAGGGTTCCAGGCACCTTCTGTGGGTTAGCAGCCCCTAGATTTCCGCACCCTTGGAGCTAACACAGAGTTTTAGTGCATATATAACTTGCCACATGCCTGGCAACCCATGGCTCAGGACACCCCTGCAGAAATGCTCCATGGAACACTTGAGGGCTGGGGGGCACAGCCTGGTGATGGCTCACTGTATTTTTCCCCAACCTGTACTCCTAACATCTGCAAGTCAGTGAGTCAGAGCTGGGGACATGGTAGCCCAGGCTATGAAGTGATGTTTTTAATCTGGGGGCATGGTAGTCCAGGCTATGAAGTGATGTTTTTAATGTGGGGGCATGGTAGCCCAGGCTATGAAGTGATGTTTTTAATCTGGTTCTTCAACAGGCAGGAAATGGAGGTCTTAAAGAAAGACAAGGAGCAGGCCTGCTTTGACCTGGAAGAGCTCAGCACACAGGTTGGGTACTAACTGGCATGAGTCACCACCTCCCTTGCTTTAGTGCCTTGAAATAATTTCTGTCTAATGAGAGGAGACTAGAGACTCTTTCTCTATAAGGCCCAGTTGCAGTGACCCCAGCTCTCCTCATCAGGGCCCTGGTGAGGATCTGTAGGCCCCTCCCGTCTGTTAACCGTCGTGAGTGGTATCCAGTCTCCCTTGGCCTCCATATGGCAGTAGCTCTGTGAGCATCTGTGTCCTTGCCTCCTCTCTCGAGGACGCCAGTGTCAGTTATGCTTTAAAGGGCTTCTCTCCAAATCTAGTCAACACTCTGGGGAACTATGGTTAGAATTTCAAGATTTGAATTGTGGGGAGGACATGCCTCAGCCTCTAACAAACTCACAGCCAAGATACGATGTTGATAGGCTCTTAGAGCATGTTTAGATCCCCCAGTTCTCATACCTGTCCTCACTGGCTGCATATGCATTAGAGCCTGCACAATTGCATCATCTGGGAAGATTCTTGTGTTCTTCAGACATGTGACTGGTGTTTCTGTCAGGGAATCCCTCTTGCCATTTAATGCCATCTTTCCTACCTGGCAACCCCAATCTCCCCTCCCTTCCAAAACTGTCATTTCAGTGTATAACATAAGTAGAAGTATATTAAAATGTGGCCTCTGGGCTTGTCTTTTGTCACACATCACCATTCCCTGAGGGGTTTGGGGGACTCTCTGCATAGCAACAGTTTCTCATTATTGCTGCATGTCCTGTGTGTATTTTTCTAAGTCATATTATGACTCTCTGCTCTTAAATATGTCAGCAGATCTCTCCAGCAAGGGCAGCTTCCACTGTAACGTAAAGAGACTTAACTGTCTCATGTCAGTCATGCCATAGTCACATTGCTTCAGTGATCCAAAAATGTCACTGTAAGCAGCTGATAGATTTCAGGTAACTGTCAGGGGTTTGTTTGGTTTGGTTTGGCGTGAGCCAGCTACTTTGTCTTGTTTGCAGAGCGAAGGGGTTAGAGAACRAGCCTGGCACATCTGGTGACTTCCCTTGATCCGCACTATCAGGTGTAGCTGAGAAGACCGGATAGCTGGGGTGATCATCTGTGTTCCTAGTGTGTCTGTGGGCATGGTGCTGCTTCTCTGTGGGCCAAGTTCTTGGAAGTGTCCTAGGCAGCATCCTACTGAAGGTCAGCACCTGAGGCTCAGGTGGTCCCCGTGGGTCCCATTGAGACTCCTGAAAGCACAGGGTGGCCCCCTCAGAAGGCACATGTCCAGTCGCATGGCAGACATAAGCCCAGGACACTGCTGGGCACAGATATGGAAGTGTGGTCTGCAGTGACTCATTAGCTCTATTGACCCAGAACACTTGCTTTTCTCCACAACACTGGCTTTTGGAAGAAACTGTTTCATAGGCTGTCCCTGTTCTGTATCTGTTAGCTGCTTCCTCAGGGTGCCGTGCTGTTTGGTCTTTTGTCACCTGCGTGACTTGCAGATCAGAAGAAATTTGAACAAAAAGTTTGGTTAGACCCAGTAGAATCATCTTTGACATGAGTATCCCTTTATTTTTATATGGACCCAGGAGGCAAATTCTACAAAGAAAGCTAAAGATTTGTCTTAGAAATTAAGATGGTAGTTGCCTTATTCCCAGGTGCTGCTGGCATCTGTAGGGCCCTAGGACCCTGCCTGACACCTTCCCGGGAACACATAACCTGAGTCACCAGGAAGCATCAGACACACCCCAAATGAGTAACTAGTAAAGAGGCTGGGCTTATACTTGTCGGAAATGCCAGTAGCAAGAAGCAGCCATGGGAACAACCTAAACTCAAGGATGATTCAGCACGATAGGAGGTGCCAGCTGATTACTTGCTGGGGGAGAAGGCTGAAAGCCGTCCCTGGGCAGTTGTCTAAACTGGGATTCATGAGCCATCGGGGCTGCTGTCCTGAAGCAGTACCTACAGTGATGACAGCAATATGAGGGGTGTTCCTGTCCTTAGGAAACACATGGGACTGGGCAAGGACATGCATGTATCTATGTGCATGTGAACATGTGTGCAATCATACATGGCTTATGGTAAGAGTGTCATATCAGGTGGTGAAGATGCCATCATGGGTGCCTGGTTGAATAAGGTGGGGTTATTCTTTAGACTGTTCTGAGTAAGAAGTTATTTACAGAGACTTTAAATGCTAAACATTAATTAAAGAAATCTGACTATCCTAGGAAAGGGATGTTTCATTTCTGTTAATGAAATCAGAGCTTTCCTTGGGAGAGAATGTGAGTGTATATCAATACTGAAAGTTATTTTAAGTTTTGCCAAAGAATATACTGTTGGAGCAAGACATGCTCGTACCAGCCTGCTAAGAGCTACATTCTGTCCTCAGTCTGAGATTCTACAGAAGGGAAGAGTGGCTTCCCAGTGTCATGGGGAACGAGTTACTGAGAACTCAAGAACAGTGTGGAATCATGCTAACTCCATGGACCACACCTAAAGCAGATCCTAGGTTCTACCATGTGTTTAGTTGACATGATGTTGCTTGGATCCCCAGAGACGGATTTGTGACCAGCAGTCCTACAAACTAATCATAGGTTACACTCACCCAAAAGTGATGGCTGCGGAAACAGAAGTGTTTTGTATAATGATAATCTGGTTTTTTGGTTAAAAATAGCCATCCCATTAAAACAAAGAAAGAATAGTTCCCCAAAATCGGGCGTTTAGGTTTCCCATGGTGAAAAGTGGTGTAGGGCCAGCTTTGAGCTACCATTCTGCACTGGGCTTGTACCTGCACCCTCCGCCCTGGGCAGGTTTCGAACATGCATTCACTCTGCAGGACAGCGGTTGTTAGGGCAAACGATGCACAACTTGAAGACACCCCCCTCCTTCTGCATTTGTATATTTAGTAACTGATTAAGGACCTTTTAAAAGATCCTCATACCTCACATTCATTTAAATTACTTTCTCCTGCCTACTCTGGCATGCGTTGTATATGCACGTGGGCAGTACCTTCACTCATGCGGGCATGTATGAAAGCCAGAGGCGTCAGGTAGCTTTCTCATCACTTTTATATCTTAAGTTTTGAGACAAGGTCTCTCATTGAACCTGGTGCTTGTTGTTTGGGCTAGAATGGCCAGTAAGCCCCTAGGATGGGCCCTTCTTCTTCCCCGGTGCTGGGTTACAGATGCACACTGTCATGGTGAGCTTCAGACTGGTGCTGAGGATCCAAACTGAGGTGCTGAGGTCTACACTGCAAAGACCTCACCCAAAGTGAGCCATTTCCTCAGCCATACTTAGATTGTCTTAAATTGCTTAATATATTTTTTAAAATAACCTTGGAGTTGACAAGGACTAGAAGGCATCAGAAGGGCAGTTTGGTGGCTGTAGCACATAGCAGCCTCTGGTGGCCTGGGCTGTCTCGTCTTACAGAAGAGATGGAGTTTCTAGTTCTTAGCTCTGCCAGCCATTGACTGAGGCTGGACCATCCCCTGCCCTCTATGTAGAGTACATTCTCTCTCTCTCTCTCTCTCTCTCTCTCTCTCTCTCTCTCTCTCTCTCTCT
>BDUI01000483.1:241378-256128 GCA_002335545.1 Apodemus speciosus | reverse complement strand
CAAAAAGGACAGAAGACAATGGTTGCAAAGGATCGAGTAAATAGCAGTAAGGAAATAAGTGTAACTATCACCAGGCAACGGGAGGGGCTTACAGCAGTTGAAATGTTCTCCATCTTGGCTGTGTTGACAGATGTCAACTCCTGACATCTTATTTTGCAAGTTGGTATCACTGGGGGAAACTGATAGAGCCTACGGAGAGCTCTCTGTATTACTTCCTGCAACTGCACGTGAATCTGTGACTGCCATATTATAAACGTTTTATTTAAAAAAGATTTTATTTTGAATTACGTGTGTGCTGTGTGGCAGTGTCTGGTTATGTGCACATGAGTGCAGATGCTCACAGAGGCCAGAAGAGGGCATCGGATGCCGGGGAGCTGGAATTATAGGCGGGCAGGCAGGCGGGAAGCCACTTCACTGTGCTTGGAGAACCTGGGTCCTCTGCAAAGGTGTACATGCTCTATCTGTAGGCGGTCTCTCCAGCCCCTAACAGTTTAATTTCTAAAAATGCATAAAATTATCAGTACAGAGATGACAACACTAACATTTACGAGTCAAATGAGGAGACAGAAATTATCCTAAGTAGTTTAGACAGAAAAAGAGTTTAATACAGAGAATTAGGTCACTGTAAAGTTGTTGGAAAGACTGGGGGAATGGCTTCAAGGTTAGCATCTATATAGAATAGTGTGTCAGTACTGCAGAACTGGCCCGCCATGTCTCCCTCCTTGAACAGGATGCCAGAAAAACAAAAACAAAAAACCAAACAAAAAACCCATCAAACAAAAACAAACAAATCAAAAAAACAAAAAACAAAAAACAAAAAACAAAAAAACCCAGGCCACTGCCCAGTCAGTTCCAGAAACGGAGCACCTTCCACCTTAATCCACGCCAACGAGGATGCTCCACCTCCTAGCCAAAGCCCACAGGGAAGAGGCAAGAGAAAAGCTGGAAGCACACATCAACCTCCACTCCAAACGGGCTGTGGCTCTGTGGCTCTCCTGCTCCAAATGACATGCTTCCCTTAGTACAGCCAAGTCAGAACAGAACCACGGGGTCAGGGAAATACATTGTTTCCTAACCTCTTGGGTCTGGGTTAGTCTCTCCTGCTCAGGCAGAGGACCCAAAGTGACAGGGCAAACAAACACACAAACCAAAAAAGTCCTAAGGTGCTTTTTAATGCAAAGATCCATAACCAAATTTCTRCCATTACTAATAACCAARTAAACATTCTGGTAAATCATTTAAAAAAAAAAAAAAGCTATTTTAACTTCTCAAATTAGAAATTACCAGTGTCAGGGCTGGAGAGATGGCTCAGCAGTTAAGAGCACTTGACTGCTCTTCCAGAGGTCCTGAGTTTAATTTCCAGCAACAACATAGTGGCTCATAACCATCTGTAATGGAATCTGATGCCCTCTTCTGGTGTGTCTGAAGACAACTACAGTGTACTTACATAAAATAAAAAAATAAATCTTTGAAAAAGAAAAAAAGAAAAAGAAAAAAATTACTAATGTTGCTTAGTGTAAAAAAAATACATGCACACATTTTGCACTCTGTATTCTGGATACACTATGATGAGGATTTAAAATTCCACAGGTTGGTATCTAGTCCGTGCATTCAAACCTGCGACCTCTTGTCTGCTTGCTCTCTTTTAACAAGAATGTCCCTGCACATATGGGCTCCTCTTAGGGCATTTTATGAGGCTGGATTTGATCTGCACACATTTCTGGGCCTTCTGCACAGTTTAAAGTATCAGTCCCAAGGCCACTGGCAAGCATACAGGAAGACAAACACCAATCAAGATATGCTTAATACACTAAAGCCAGGTCACAAAGCCTGAGTTAAATCAGATACAGAGAGGGAGAATGGTAAAGGGGGCAGAGCGGGGCTCTTTTGGGAGAGAGGGGAAAGACCTGCTCAACAAGAGGGAAAGCATGCCTGTCCTGTACTGGAAACCTAGCTAACTACTCAGAAGGAAAAAGGAGGGTAAAATAACAGTACGGGTATCTAAAAAGGCCACAAAGAATCATACTATCAACTATCTAAAACCAAAACAAACCTATAATAATGTAGATCTGTGTATAAATATACATGTGTAGCTTTAACAAACTCTTCTCATCTGGGCTGACAATGCCCCCTCCCAGAGCCAAAGACCACCCGATAAAAACCCAAATACAAGACATGAGAAGCCCTCTTTTGAGTTGTTAGGACTGTAAAGTAAAATACCTTTTTCTGTAGGCATAAATTATTTCATGAGTGCACACTGGAAAGAAAGGCCAGAAGGTTTTCAACAGATTGACAACTCTGAATACATTTGTTCTAGTGAACAGAAGGGGCAACTGTAAGGTGCCGTCAGGGCTGTCCAGGAGAGTCCCAAAATATACAACTCACTGCTATCGACCCTGGTTGCACGGCCAGAGGTAGAAGATAAAGTCCCTATTGCTGAAGACACCATGGAGTTGAGAAACAGGTCTCAGAGAACCCTGAGCTGTAACTGGCCTGAATGCCAGTTCCTTAGGGCTAGCTTACATGGTACCAGAACACGTCATGCAAGCATCCAAACAGGGAAAGCTACTAACAGTCTTCCCCAATCATGACACCTATGAGCCACATTGACTACCACAAGGCACACTAACCCTAAGGATGCAGTAGTAGCATGAATACCTTGGCGGCAATCCAGAGCTCTCTAAGTGTACATAAGACGTGCTCAACAGGAGGAAGGCCATACCTGATACTGGAAACCTAGCTAACTACTCAGTGATACCGAAAAAAAGTACTGGTTGAATATATACATATATATATGTATATATATATGTGTGTGTATGTATATATATAATGAAATATAAAATTTTATTTGTTTAAAATTGAATATAAAAGAAAAATATTGATAGGAACTGCTTGTCTTTCTCTTCAACCTTTTTTTTTTTTAAAAAGATAGAGTCTCTCTATTATAATAGCCCTGGCTGTCATGAAACTAGCTCTGTAGAGCAAGCAAACAAGCAAGCTGGCCTTGAACTCAGATCCACTTGGCACTGCCTCCCAAGTGCTGGGTTAAAGGCGTGCGCCACCGCCTGGCAGAAATGCACATTTTGTTGCCTTTCCAAACCCTCACCTTTTGGTGGTACTTGGCACGTGTAAGTCAAGTGCTGCCTTATACTTTCATAAGTCTGGGTCCTAAAGCCGGTATTTATTTTGCTTATCTGTTCCCCATACCCCACAGTACGCTCTCGACAGCAATAAATAACGACCACGTGGTGACAACTGGTGAGCCATTATGACTTTCCGTTAAACCAGCACTACATCCCCAACAGACACATAAGGAAAGGAGTCTAGGGGTGTTGAACGGAGAGAACGCCGCGGGTTGCGGTGGCTCCACGTCCATTGGAACCTGCACGCCTGGGGGGGGGGTCTCCACATCTGGAGCCTACACACCTGGGGTCCACAATGTGGGATCCCCACACATGGGACTCGTAATGGCAAGCGGGCTTAACACGAAMGCACAAGAGGTAAAGGACACGACAAACTGCCGGGCAACGCTTCCAGCGCAGCTTTRAGAGTTCATTAGCCGCAACAAGTGAGTGCGCATGCCCAGTCGGCAGGGAAACGGAGACTGGAAGGAGCTAGAGTGGCCGGAACGCGGCTTGCTTCCCGGCTGTCCCCGCGTAGGCCTGCGCTGCCGCGCGCCTTCCCGGCTCCCGCCCGCCCCCGGGCCTCCCCTGCCGGCTCACCAGTCAAGCCCCACTGCTGTAAGTCCTGTTCCTGCACCCGCGTCCGCACCGGCTCCGGCCCGTGCTCGGCAGGCAGCGCCTTAAGGAAGCGCGGCAAGCCGCCCGCCATCCCGAGAGGCCCCGCGCCTTCGCTCCCGCGCGCGCGCAGTACAGCGCACCGCCGCCAGAGGGCGCAGCTCCCGCGCGTTCCCACGCTCCAGAAGCCCGCGGGTGCGGAAGACTCTGGTCTAAGTGTGCTTCTGCGACTAGGACTTAGAGGTTGCCTTTACTAAAAGCTCTGACTCCTAACCTGGGTTCTGTGGACAGCAAGCGCCCCTCTTAAAATTTATCTGTCTCCTTTAAACGTTGGGTCAGATTCCTGAGCAGCTTTCCATGTTTTCATTTAAGATGCCTAAAAACTGGTACTACAAGGTCGATAAGTCCTGTATTTATCTAACCTTTTTCCTCATTTATGACTGAAAACACCGAAATATGATTAACTTTATTTCTTAAGATACGTTAGTGGCAAGGCACATTCAAAGAAAAGACCCTGGTGGTTCATTCCTGTAATCTCAGTACTGGGGAGGCTGAGGCAGGAGAATTTGTGAGTCTAGCAGGAAGGTGTCAATAAATAATAAAGATGAAAACTCAATTAGAGGAATGCTTGCCTCGAATGTGCCAAACCCGCGGGTTAATCCCTAGTGCCTCGTAAATTGGGCGTGAGGGTGAGCACCTGTAGTCCTAGCCCTGGGGAGGTGGCAGCAGGAGGACCGGAAGCCCCAGGTCATCCTCAGCCACACAAGTTTGAAGCCAGCCTAGGGTGTATTGGACCTCGTCTTAAAAATAAAGTGTGAAAGAGCGCCCCCTCCTCAAGATTCCAAGAATAGCCATTCAAACATAACATCTATATGTAATAAAATAATGGCTTCGTTGTCCTATGAAAGACCAAGGCTGGCACCGCTATGCAGAAGTAGCCCTTTAATGTCTAAGGGACTTTACCCATCCCATTGTACAGACTTCTCCAGGAACACACAGAACCAGACCCTAGGTACTCATCAACCAGATCAAGAGGGGAGGTGTCACATACACCAAGGTCACTGCATCCCTCTGGGATCAAGTCACCACTAGTATTACATCGATTATGTCGGGGTTAAAGATTAACTCAAAACAAAGAAACAGTTCTCAGTGGATACAATACGAAGTACTAGTGGACTCTTACAAGAACCTAGTGTATTATCTGTCCCTTACTGGTGGAACTGAGCACACTTGTCCCCCGCCGCCATCTTCCCAATAGTACTGAATACATTCCGTTCTTCACTGTTAGTTTTTCCATTTGATTTTTGGGGGAGGGGCAAATGATTGCACCTGGTTTATTGAGAGTCCCTCTGGCCTCTCAGAACTCTGGCAGCACCTCAGGCCATACTCTTGAATCCCCAAGTCACCAAAAGTGCTCGCCCAGGGCTTGGCTTTGAGTGTCAGTGAAATTTAACCAACGGTCACGTGCCAGATTTCCCCCGTGCTGGGGAAATAGAATTCAGTTAACTGCCCAAGCCCACAGTGCTGAAGCTGAGGCCTGACACACTCCGATTCTCCACTCTCGGGTGACCGGGTCCTTGTTTTTACTCAAGTACAGAAAACAGTTTCAGGAAACATCTGCGTGAAGCGAAATTTGAGATTTTTTTTAAGAACATGGATGAGAGAATAGTAACCATTTAAAGTTAAGATATTTTGGCCTTAAGCAAGATTTAATTAGTCATTTGAGGTAGCTCCCGTGAGATGGCTCAGAGGATAAGAAGGCTTGTTGCTCATGCCCGAAGACCTAAGTTACATCCCTGGAACCACATGATAGGAGGAGAGAATTGACTCTCACAGGGTTATCACACACACACACACACACACACACACACACACACACACACACACTGTATCTCGCTTTCTTCCCTTCCATCTAATAATAGATAAAATTAAAATTCAAAAGAAAGTGGTTGGTGTGAGCAAAAGCAATCAGCACGGTGGCACGGTGGAGCTGCCCCGGTCTGTAGGCCTCAGCGCGGCCGCAATGCTGTCAACCACTTGTCCCTTGTTCAACAGCATTCCTATTTTTTCTAACTTAAGGTAACCCAGGGATAAGAATATTAGTTTTAGACCAAGTAGACTGCTGATACACTGAATCTGGCAATTAAACCACAGCTAAGAAAAAATAAACAGTAGCTGGGAAATTCTAGGTCTGCGCATGAGGTAACATGGAAGCTTTACTCTGAATATGAATGAATCTGTAGAGGGTGTGGTGGAAGCAGAGAGGCGGTTCGGAGGCCATCACAAAAGCATGGGCAGGAGATGGTTTACGGTCAGTGTGATGCCGGGTAGCCATGATGAGTAGATACACTGAGCAGTAGGAGTCACCTGCAGAGAAATGGGATGGAGGAGGCTTGCTTTTGGAAGTCAGCCTGCACACATGGTAGAAAAAGTCACATAAAGGAAAGACAGGATGAGAGATTCGGAGACTGTCAAGAATCCCCATGTGTCCTGGAAGTGCACAAAGACAGAAGGACTCCTGTTCACTATTGGTGAGAACACAAATTAGCACAATCACAAAAATGGTGAGTTTCTCATACATCTAGAGCTTGAACAGTAACACAATGGAGCAGTTCCCCTACTGCGTATACATCTAAAGAATGGATGATCTGTTTCAGAGTGCTATCTGTGCCTCCATGCTTACTGCAGCTGATTTCCTCACAACAGCCAAAATGCAGAATTGGTGGACACCATGCAGGAGGGACTGCAGTGGGCACGTGGAGAGGCACGGCCCCGGGGGTGGGGGGAGGGTTGGTGTTCRTCTCTGGATTGCTTCTAGCTGCTGCTGTCTTCTCACATTTGTCATTGCTGTATTTCCCCTGTATCTAGCGTGATGTGAATGGCTGTGGAGAGACCCTCACTGCCCGTAGTCTGCTGTGACTGCTTCATGAGAGACAGCCCACTCGACTGGGCGATTTTCCTACAGATCTATATGAAGAGCAACTTGCACGAAGTAGTAGTGTTTAGATGAACTAATGATTTTACAGAATTCCTGATTTGATTCAAATGGTTTTAGGAAGTTAGAGTAGTTGGTAGAAAGTTTAAGGAGATGGTGTATGTGGTTTTTCCAGAAAGATATAATAAAGTTAAGAGTACACTGTGCCCCTCCCTTGTAGAAAAGAGAGGGCTGCATAGGTGAGCACGGGAGCTCAGCGAGCGCTCAGGGGTACAAGCAAGAGATTGTACTAGGAAGGGACAAGCCGAAGGTCAAGGAAAGCATTCGCTCTAGGTGGGCTCTGAGGCCCTGGAGCCTGCGATCTAGGGACATGGTCACAGGTTTTGGTGTGCGCCATGAAAAGATGGGGTAATGGTCAAAGAATAAATCATTCTATAATGAGTATAAGAATAAAGAATCTATTATTGGTCAGTTTTGCTGAACAACCCTTCAAAAATAAGACATAAGATAGATGGTGAGCTGCTTCTTTTTTTCTTTTCTCTTTTTTCTTTTTTTCTTTTTGGTTTTTTTGGAGACAGGGTCTCTGTGTAGCTGTTTCTTAAGTACAAATTGTCATTAGCTAAACATAGGAAAAACACTACTATCGACTGGTTTGCTTAAACTTTGTTAATCAATGACAAAAGAATTATTGCTTTGGGGTTACGAGAGAGAAAGATGGGAGATGTTTACTTAAGTATGAGTTTCAAAAGAATCATGATAATCCTTCGTGATTTCCTTTTGTGTGATGATTTTAACCTGCTCTTGAAGAGTCTGTTCTTATGGTGACTGTTTTTAGAGACTGTAACTTGCGGCTATGAGGTCATCTTTTTTCTTACATGGAGAATTTTTGTCTTAGATGGTATAAAAAGTCCTAAGAGAAAAAAATGAAGTTGTCGAAGCCTGTCTGTTAAAGCTTGCCCCATCCACTGAACACACGTCGTGTGTATGTATGTAAAATGGCTGGAGCTTTGCGTCTGCCCAATGTGTGAGTGTGTGAGTGTGTGTGTGTGTGTGGTGTGTGTGGCATATACATACATATTGTAATACATGTGCATACGTGTATAACATACAAATATAGATATGTGTGCACATATACATATATATATGTGGACTTTTGAAACAAGAGTCTTGCTGTGTAGCCTAAGCTGGCTTTGAACTCATGATCTCACTTCCTCAGCTTTCTGAGTGCCAGGATTGAGGGCATGTGCCACCACACACATGACAGACTATCATTCAGTCATTAAAGGAATGAAATTCTTTTACCAAATGTATGAGCCCAGAAGGATCATGTTAAATAAAATAAATTCAGCACGGGAAGATAAATACTGAACATTCTCAGTTAAATCAGACATGAAAAGTCTTGGTGTCATAGATACAGAGGGTAGAAGAGTGGATTCTAGAGTGTCTTAATTACTTTTCTGTTGCTGTGATAAAACACTAGACCAAGGCAGCATATGGAAGGAAGGCTTTCCTTGAGATTCTGGTTCCAAAGGGATAACAATCCCTCACCGTCGCACGGCACTCACAGCTTAAACCGAAAGCACGGAGAGTGAGCCATCAAACTAGAAATGTGAGTCTTTAGTTCTCAAAGTCTTCTCCAGTGATGTGCTTCCTGCACCAAGGCCAGGCCTCCCAAGCTTCCCTTAGGCTTAGGAGCCTAACAGTGCTGCCAGCTGGGAGCCTGTAGGTGATATCCGGGTCCAACAGGCACGTAGAGAGGTGATGGAGGAAGGATGGAGGCAGGGCAGGTGGAGGGGCAGGGGTACAGATGCATAGGAAGAACAGCCTTTAATGTTCTGAAGATTTCAAATGAAGCAGTAGAAGTAATAATGAGTGTTTCCAACAGAATGAATAAATGTTTGAGGTGCTGGAGATGCAAGTTTCTACCCTTAGACATTGTACCCTTAGACATTGGTTATGTTTGTATTATGGTTACTAAACAATAACCTGCCTCAGAGTAGGTACCCGAATGTTTGAGCCAGGTGCCTGGAAGCAATTTCACATTTAAGACCTGTGTTTGTTAAAACTCTGACACACACGGAAGATATTCCCCGGGTGGGCGAGTCACGGCATAGAAAGCTTAAAAAATATGATGGTGATTCTCAGGAGTCTGCCTTAGCTGGCAGATAAAGCGAGTTTTAGTCTGGGTTATACAATCATATCCATTTCAATACTTCCTGTTATTCCTCCACAGATAAAGGCAAGCATCTGGCAACAACTCAGTGAGATTAGAGATCATTAAATTACCCCTTTGATGGCCACAGCATTTGCTGATCCTACCCAAACAAGCGTGATTAAGCACAGGCCACCTGCAGGTTATGTTTGCTCTCMGTGTCCTTGCTCTGTGGGGTAACTGTAGCTCACAGCCAGCATCCAGTGAGGCAGATACGGCTGTCAAGGCTGCAACCACAGAGAAAAGTTTGTACAGAGCTTTACTCTTAGACTGAAGATAATGTCAGTGCTCTACAGTGAATGAAAGAGACTTCAGTTTTCCTTCTCAGAAAAGGAAAAACTACATTCTAACTTTAACGTGATTATACGTTTTTAGTATTTAATATATAATGTATTTTGGTGGTGTTTGGTTGGTTGGTTGGGGGGGGTTGTTTGTTTTGTAGTTGTTATTGTTTTTATTTTGTTTTTTTGTTTTGTTTTGTATTTTGGGTTTGGGTGGGGAGGGGAAACAAGGTCTCTAAATAGTTCTGGTTGTCCTGGAACTCACTCTGTAAACCAGGTTGGTCTCAAACTCACAGTGATCCATCTACCTCTGCCTCCTGAGAGCTGGGATTAAAGAGGTGCCCCACCACATCCAGCTGACATATACTATATTTTAATAGGCTGTCTTTTATTTATCCTATGATAGTTTCGCATATGTAAGCAATGCATCTTAATCATATCCCCACCCATACACCAAGACATCCCCCTCTCTACTTCCTGCCCGTCCTCTTCCTCCTTCTTTTTGAAATCCATTGAGTCTAATTAGTGTTTCCTGATGGGATGCAGTGATCCTGTTGGCTTCATCTTGTGCTACTCTTTTGCAGTGAGCACATGAGTACAGTGGCCATACCATATCCAAAAGCAGCATTTCACAGCACCCTTGCCCATTAGATAGCCAGAAGGCAGTTTGACAATGTGACCATTTAGCTGGGCGACAGTTTCCTAGAGTTCCCACAGGGGTCTTTTTGACATCCCAAACCACAGACTTTTGACCAAGTATGAATTCCCTCCTGAAAAGCAGGCCTCAAATCCAGTCAAAAAAAAAATCAATTGGTTACCCTGGCAACCTTAATACTATTGCTATTGCATCAGTGACCAAATCTTGTCTGTTGTAGAAAACAGCACTTAATAAATGAAAAACCCAGTCACTTCAGAGAATCGATCCTCTTTAGTAAGGGCACTGCATTGGGATGGCATCAAGTAAATGTTTGAGGACAGAGCTTGGACATTGTAGGCAGCTCTGAACTGCGACCTACCCTCGGGGCATTTGCCTGGTTTCTCTTTTCCTTTAAGGCCTTTGACTAGCGTTCCTTGCTATCAGATTACTTCTATACCGGTTTCACACTTTCTGTTCTTTGCTGAGCAGTAAGTGGTCTGTGCCGTCCACTTTACTAACCTCTGAGTTTGTTGGCTTTGGAATTTGGCTTTTCAAGCATATTTCCACATAAAGAGCAGGTTATCTAAATAATAAGGTCCGATGAAAGCAAAATGGTCCCCAAATGTCCTTGGGCACTTGTTTCTCTAACCAAGACCACAACCCTAGGGGTTCTTCTGCCCTCCTTTTTCTTTTTCCTAATCAGCTCCATAGAGCCTGAATCTTAGGTTTGAAAACCAAACACACCTGGTTCATATGTGTTACATTCCTAAGACACAGCAAGAATGTGGAGCCCAGAGAAGCTCCCATCTTCACTCCCAAAACTGTCTAGAAATAATGTGTACTGTAATCTTTATAATCAGATAATCTCAGTAATTGGAAAAGGCTTCAAAAGCCTGTGGGACATATTCATCTAAATAATGTTACCTATCATATCAGGTGAACACTTGTTTTACAAGAAACTAAAAGTGAATTTGAAAGTCCAAGGGCATTGTGAAGGACCCAAAGACTTTAGTTGAGAATCACAGTGTCTGAATTTCATCAGTGAAGACAATGAAATCAGAAGTTAAACCTCATTGTGGAGGTTCAATGGGAATCTCATTAGCTGTGGAGAGGAGGTGTCCATAGAGATAGTAGTTTCCCTATTTTTGTAGCCTATAGGTTTGGACTCTGAAGACACACACACACACACACACACACACACACACACACATAAGCACTGATACTGTCATGGATAGCCAGATTTGGCACATTACTTACTTTCAAGTGTCCACTTTCTTCTCTGTAATATGGTGAGTATCCAAGCCCTCACTAATGTGACTTTGATGATGTCACGTGTTTTCCAGTGCAAAGATCCCATTGATTTGTTTCTTGTAATGTGAATGGATGGATATGTTGTATATAGGGAGGAGAGGAATGAAATGAGGAAATGCAGTCTTGAGTCAGGGTATGCTGTTAATGTAGGCACAGTCATGTCAAGGACCCCTAACCTCAGATCCATGGGAAAACAGCAGAGCCTTCCCTGGGCTAGACTCAGGGGAAACTGCAAAATCTTCCCTTATGGTCCCTGTGTGGATGTTAACTGTGCCTGCAGAAAATGTCCACAGGAGCTTTCTCCCTCTGAATATTTATAGCCTGACGGCTGCACCTGCACAAAAACTACTCCCACAAGACTAGCTAGCTACACCTGTCTGCTTGATGCAACTGTGTATCAAAAGTCCCACCTCTTTGTGCAAGTCAGGCAATAACCTCTCTATTTAACTCTGTATAACAAACTTGGTGAGATTCTGGGATACTGTGGTTTCTCCATGAGAGAGCCCAGTCCACACAAACCTGCTTTTCTGTGTACATTTGTCTGTTGTTTCCTCATTCCTTCATTGTTCTCAGTCAGGTCTATCACTGGAGCCATGCTGGATGCAGCAGTTTTACTATAGCATGAGTTGACCAGGATTTTTTTTTGTTTTTTGTTTGTTTGTTTTTATTTTAATTTATTTACATTTTGAGTGTTATCCCCTTACCCAGTTTCCCCCTCTTTCAGAAACCTCCTCTCCTATCCCCCTCCCCCTGCGTCTATGAGGGTGTTCCTCAACCCACCTACCCACTCCCACCTCCCTGCCCTTACACTGGGGCATCTATTAAACCTTCATAGAACGAAGGACTTCTCTTCCCATTGATGTCTGACATGRCTGTCTTCTGCTACATATGTACACGGAGCCATGTGTACTCCTTGGTTGGTGGCTTAGTCCCTGGGAGCTCTGGGGGGAGGGGTCTGGTTGGTTAATATTGTTGTTCTTCCTATGAGGTTGCAAACCCCTTCAGCTCCTTCAGTCCTCTCTCTAACTCCTCCACTGGGGATCCTGCACTCTGCAATGGTTGGCTGAGAGCATCCAACTCTGTATTTGTAAGGCTCTGGCAGGGCCTCTCAGAAGACAGCTATATTAGGCTCCTTTCAGCAAGAATTTCTTAGCATCCATAATAGTATCAGAGTTTGGTGACTGTATATGGGATGAATCCCCAGGTGGGACAGTCTCTGGATGGTCTTTCCTTCAGTCTCTGCTCTGCACTTTGTCTCCATATTTGCTCCCATGATTATTTTGTTCCCCTTTCTAAGAAGAACCGAAGCACCTACATTTTGGTCTTCCTTCTTTTTGAGCTTCATGTGGTCTGTGAATTTTATCTTGTGTATTCCGAGCTTCTGGGCTAATATCCACTTATCACTGAGTGCATTTTGTGATTGAGTTACCTCACTCAGGATGAAATTTTCTAGTTCCATCCATTTGCCTAAGAATTTCATGAATTCATCATTTTTAATAGTTGAGTAGTACTCCTTTGTGTAAATGTGCCAAATTTTCTGTATCCATTCTTCTGTTGAAGGACATCTGGGTTCTTTCCAACTTCTGGATATTATAAATAAGGCTGCTATGAACATAGTAGAACATGTGTCCTTGTTATACATTGGAGCATCTTTTGGGTGTATGCCCAGGAGTGGCATAGCTAGGTCCTCAGGTAGTACTATGTCCAATTTTCTGAGGAACCTCCAGACTGATGTCCACAGTGGTTGTTCCAGCGTGGAATCCCACCAACAGTGAAGGAGTGTTTCTCTTTCTCTGCATCCTAACCACCACCTGCTGTCTCCTGAGTTTTTGATCTTAGCCATTCTGACTGGTGTGAGGTGAAATATCAGGGTTGTTTTGATTTGCATTTCCCTGATGACTAAGGATGTAGAACATTTCTTTAGATGCTTCTCAGCCCTTTGAGTTACCTCAGTTGAGAATTCTCTATTTAGCTCTATTCCCAAATTTTAATAGGGTTATTTGGTTCTCTGGAGTCTAACTTCTTGAGTTCTTTGTATATACTGGATATTAACCATGTATCCGATGTAGGATTGGTAAAGATCTTTTCCCAATTTGTTGGTTGCTGTTTTGTCCTATTGACAGTGTCCTTTGCCTTGCAGAAGCTTTGCAGTTTTATGAGGTCCCATTTGTCAAGTCTTGATCTTAGAGCATAAGCCATTGGTGTTCTGTTCAGGAACTTTTCCCCCTGTGTTTGGGAATTTCCCCCACTTTCTCTTCTATTAGATTCAGTGTATCTGGTTTTATGTGGAGGTCCTTGATCCACATGGACTTGAACCTTGTACAGGGAGATAAGAATGGATCAATTTGCATTCTTCTACAAGTTGACCGCTGGTTGAACCAGCACAATTTATTGAAAATGCTATCTTTTTTCAACTGGATGGTTGTTGCTCCTTTGTCAAAGATCAAGTGACCGTAGGTATGTGGGTTCATTTCTGGGTCTTCATTTCTATTCCATTGATCTACCTGCCTGTCACTGTACCAATAACATGCAGGTTTTAACACTATTGCTCTGTAGTACTGCTTGACCTCAGGGGCGATGATTCCCCCAGAAGTTCTTTTATTGTTGAGAATAGTTTTCACTCTTCTGGGTTTTTTGTTATTCCAAATTAATTTGAGAATTGTTCTTTCTAACTCTATGAAGAATTGAGTTGGAATTTTGATGGGGATTGCAATGAATTTGTAGATTGCTTTCAGCAAGATGGACATTTTTACTATATTAATCATGCCAATCCATGATGAGCATAGGAGATCTTTCCATCTTCAGAGGTCTTCTTCAATTTCTTTCTTCAGAGACATGAAGTTCTTGTCATACAGATCTTTCACTTGTTTGGTTAGAGTCACACAAAGATACTTTATATTGTTTGTGACTATTGTAAAGGGTGTTGTTTCCCTAATTTCTTTCTCAGCTTGTTTAGCCTTTGAGTGGAGGAAGATTTGTTTGAGTTAATTTTATATCTGGCCACTTTACTGAAGTTGTTTATTAGGTTTAGGAGTTCTCTGGTGGAGTTTTTGGGGTCACTCAAGTATACTATCATATCATCTGCAAATAGTGATATTTAGAATTCTTCCTTTCCAATTTGTATCCCTTTGCCCTCCTTTTGCTTTCTAATTGCTCTAGATAGAACTTCAAGTACTGATCTTGCCTTGGGGCACTACAGACAGCTAGCAGCTGGGGCCAGGTACATGGACAGAGTCCGAGTCTAACATAGACTACCCTATCAGTCAGGCTCTTGCCTGCACACAGAGCCAGATCAGCTCAGCGGGCAGGCTGTGCACCGACAGCTCAGCGGGCTGTCACCAACCGCTGGGGGAGGAGGGGGAGGCCAGCTAGCTTGGCTTGCAGTGGAGGCCAACATCTTGCCTTGGGGCACCACAGAAAGCTAACCGGACAGAGCCCTGTGGACTGAGAGTACCACCATCTAGGCTCCAGCAGTCCAACCAGGGAAGCTCCGGTCCTGCAGGGAATCCCAAGATTAGACAGAGCCCTGAGACCCGCCACCATCTTGGAGCTGGTGGCCTGACCAGGTCACCATAGAGAACCAACAAAGGAGCCCAGGTCACCATAAAGATCTAACAGACAAGCCCAGATCTGTGGA